>CACVCL010022152.1:0-47490 GCA_902729485.2 Mus minutoides | reverse complement strand
AAAATATTTCAATTGATAAAACTCTAAATAATAAAAGAAGAATATACAGAGTGGAAAGTCTACATGTCACCGGAATGTAAAGCCTTAATTATGAGACTGGAACGTATTAAGAAATCCTCAGACAGTGTAGAAATGAACTCCTCTCCATCAGCATAGCTGAGTGATAACGAGAATCTCACATCTTCTGTAGATGCTTCTCCACTGGACTCTATCTCATTTTGTTCCCTTGGCCTGTGTTCACTCAGAGCTGTCCTCTCTGAAGAAGAGCTGGGGAAGTTGATGCTTCCAGACCTGTGACCTAACTTGTTTGTGATTATGCCTTCTCTGCTTGGTTGCACATTTCAGTCAATATTTGTCCCTTGCTGGGCAAAGTCCTCAGTTTATGTAGTGTAAGAGAAGGACCTGGCCACATTCCAGAACCTTTTGGAGCTTTAAGCATCTTAAAGCAGCTTTCCTCATTTCCCTCAGGGTATATGAAGGGAAGGAAGCAAACTCTGGTACTCAGTTTATCCTCTCTCGCTGGTGGCTTAAACATTGACTGCATATAATCTTCTCCTGAAAATTCTATATATAAAATTAGGAAATCTGCACTGTAGACTAGGCAATAACTTCTCCTTGGAAACTAGTGTGGAGAGGAAGCAAGTAAAATTAACACTTGAGTAGTATGTTTTCTTTTTAATTTATTAAATTTTTAGAAAATTTGAGGAAAGAACAGCTACTTTACAGCTTTTCAAAACAGGTAGTGTTTGCACTTTTAATGCAACTCTACCATTTGCTTCTCCTCTAAAATGGCAGTTTGGTTTTCTATACTAAACATGATTGCCTGAGATTATAAACACTAACTTTTAGAAAAGTTAAAAGAGAAAATATATGAATAAACCAATTCCCTTAATGACTATTCTCTTATATGTTAACATTATTGGGTAAAGGATATAAAGGATATCTAAATTTCTTTTAAATTTCAGAAAAATGATTATGGATATAACAAATCCATAAATCAGGATTCCCTTCAAGGGTGGTTGTTGCTAAAGATGTGCTAATACTCAGAAAGCTAACTCTTTCATTGATTGACAACAATGTTTTTATAAGAATTTTTGCCAGTTAGGGCTTTATCCATGAAAGGTTATATTCTCAGAGCAGAGACAGGACTCAGTGGGTAAAAACACTTGCTACAGGTTTCAGGAACTGAGTTCAAATCTCAAAACTAACAATAAGGCTGAATGCACAATGTAAGTATACCAGCACTCATCTTGCAAAATGATCTGTGAAGACAAAATAATCACTGAAGCTCTACAGTCAGCTGATCTGAAATATGCAGCAGCATAATAAAATCATCCCCTGTCAATCAAGTGATGAGAGCCAACAATCAAGTGATTAGGCCCAACAGTCAAGGTTGCCTCTGACTTCTCCACATGTGGCCAGATGTTTGTGTAACCATATTCAAGTATAGGATTGTCCACACATCTTGTTCACATTTACAACACTTACACACACACACACACACACACACACACACACACACACACACACACTATACACTCATATAACATGAACCTAATGAACACCCAAACCATGTTTGCTAATCCTAGTAAATAAAAATTCAATTCAAACAAGTTCAAGGGTTTCTGATCATGTTGTTTAGTTAGATATTTTCATATTCTGTTGAATTCTGTTAAATATCTCATATGAAATCCACCTACATGGCTGATGTTCATTTGTAGCAATGTGCTTTCTTTTCTCTTATTTCTTTTTCATTTATTTTCTGCTTGCACCTAAAGAAAAAGTATGCACTATGAAATGTGAACTGGGTACTGAGCTTTTCCAGCTGTTCGAAAGGAAATATAATTCAATGCTTTTCAGGCCCTTTGGGAGAGAAAACATTTTTTTTTTTTATGGCAGGTAAATACTTACCATGGCTCCTTACAAATCCCAGGTGAGAGTCTTCATGAAATGTTATTTTTAAAATGATTATGACAGTAACAAGAGATCAGGTAGGCAAGTGGAGTAAGTTACCTTTGTGCCCAGTTATATTCCTCCCCTTCCCCTCCTCAAACAATTAGAAAATTTTCCTTTCATGATGCATTGATGGTAACCAGAATGAACTTGGTGGGGTAGCCCACTGGATGGATAGAAATAGCCCAAATGTTACTTAGGCTATTTGCCCAACAAAACCCTGTCATTAGCAGAAACATTCACCACCACAAATCTGAATCTCACCACTGTTTTCCATAAGTATAAATTATTACAAAAAAAAGTAGCAAGTTTCACAGACTCTGGTGAAGATGAACTTGCCCTGGAAGAATTGGACTGAGTATTCTAGATCTAATTTCTTTAGATGACGGAGTACTCTCTGATATCTGTGTATGAATATTTGTCAACTTTGTACATGGGCTTTCATTTCTATTTCAACCTCAACCATCTACTACCCGCACAGTTGGATTTCTCAGCTTTTCAAATAAAATAGTATTTTTAAAATATATATAATTTTTATTTCCTTACATATATTTTCTCTTACTTGCTTTGGCAATCACTTTATTAACTACATAATGTTAGAGTTAATACAGGCTGAATTCAATTCACTCATTATAATTCAGATGTCTTTGATTATAAATATACATTGTCTCTGCAAGTTAAAAGAATATCATGAGACTCTGCATTGCTAATGTGACAATGTGTGGCAAAGTGTGCTGTTGATAAACAATTTTCCCATCAAAATCTTATCATCCTTCGTTTTTATAGACAAGTTGATTCATGAATATATAGAAAATAAAGGATACATAAGAGTCAAAATAGCTTTTTACAAAAACAGATCTGCAGGAACCCACAGTAACTCTGTCTTCTTGGTATTAGTGGTTAGATTTTTTTCAAGAATACTTCCAGGTCTCTCTCTCTCTCCCTCTCTCTCTGGTTTTGGTTTTTGAGACAGGCTTTCTCTGTGTAGTCGTGGCTATCCTGGAACTCACTCTGTAGACTAGGCTGGCCTCGAACTCAGAAATCTGCCTGCCTGGGCCTCTGCCTCCCAAGGGCTGGAATTAAAGACATAAGCCACCACTGCCCAGCTTACTGCCAAGTCTTGATCAACTATTTCTCCTCCTGTGAATCTCAGTCTCAGATCTATGAAGGACAGGGAAGCGGCATGTTGATGCCTCTCAATCTTAGAGGTAAAGATGGTTCTTAGGCTTGCTATTACCTCATTATTTAAAAGTTCTCTTTGCCTTTAGTTCATGAGTTCCCACTGAAATCAATTCTGATGTTAACTATTTTTCTTTTTCTTTTTCTTTTTTTTTTTTGCATTAAACCATTCTTTTTAAAATTTTTTTAATTGGATATTTTCTTTATTTACATTTCAAGTGTTATCCTGCTTCTCCCCCCCCCCCCATTCTATAAGGTTGTTCCCCACCCTCCCTCCCACTTCTGCCTCCCCACCCTCGAATTCTCCTACACTGAGGCATCAAGTGTTCACAGGACCAAGACCCTCTCCTCCCACTGATGCCCCACAAGGCCATCCTCTGCTACACATGCTGCTGAAGCCATGGGTCTCTCCATATGTACTCTTTGGTTAGTGGTTTTGTCCCTGGGAGCTCTGAGGGGGGGGCATCCTGCTTGGTTGATGTTGTTGTTCTTCCTGTGGGGTTGCAAACCCCTTCAGCTCCTTCAGTCAATTCTCTAATTCCTCCACTGGGGACTCCATGCTTGGTCCAATTGTTGGCTGAGAGCATCTGCCTCTGTATTTGTCAGGCTCTGGCAGAGCCTCTCAGGACACAGCTATACCAGGCTCCTGTCAGCATGCACTTCTTGGCATCCACAATAGTGTCTGGGTTTTGTGGTTGTGTATGGTATGGATTCCCAGGTGGGCCAGTCTCTGCTTCCGTTTCTGTTCCCTACTTTGTCTCCATATTTTCTCCCATGAGTATTTTGTTCTGCTTTCTAAGGACTGAAGTGCCAACACTTTGGTCTTCCCTCTTCTTGAGCTTCATGTGGTCTGTATATCTTGCATTAAACATTTTTTTGAGGAAGAATGTGACCCTCTAGTAAGACCATCAGTCTCAAGTAACCTGGACCCCTGAGATCTCTCAAACACTGGACCACCAACCAGGCAGCATACACCAGCTTGTATGAGGCCCCCAACACACATACAGCAGAGGACTGCCTGGTCTGGGTTCAGTCAGAGAAGAGGCACCTAACCCTCAAGAGACTGGAAGCTGCAGAGAGTTGGGAGATCTGGTGGGGTGGGTGGTTGAAGGGCGGCGGGACATCCTCATGGAGATAGGGTTGGGGTGGAGGAGGTTTGGGATGTGGAACAGTCAGAAGGTGGACCAGGAGGGGCATAAAATCTGGAGTGTAAAATAAATAAATAAATGAATAAAATTAAAAACAAATCACAAAACAAAACAAAAAGTTTCTTAATCAAATTACCATGTGACTTCTCTGTTGCTATGATTTAGGCCCTGGTGTTTATGCACTTCAGAAAACTCACAATGCAATAACACTTCGAGTTGGTATCTTGCAAGAGTTATAGACTAATGTGTTTATGGTGGGAGTTTGCTTGTTATGACAACAGTGGGCATACTTTAGAAGTGAGTTTTCCCTCTTTGTTCTGACTTCTCTCTTGTGCAATCTTGTCTCTGGTGCTTTTCCTTTCAGTGTGCCATGACACAGGCAAAGGCCCTTCCCAGATGCACCTACCTTAATATTGGACCACTCATGCTGGATAACTGTAAGAAATAAATTTCTTTATAAATTAGCAATCTGTCTGGTATTCTCCTAAGACAACAGAAAATTGACTAAGTGACACCTCATGGCAAAATTTTAATGAAAACATTGCCAAAAAATTTGGAAACAAATCAAGTATGCATCGAGTGGTGAATATTTAAGCACATAAGTATATCCTTACAGTAAAATGCACATTGCAGAAGTGCAAATGCATTTCTGATAAACATTATTGTTTAGATAAATAATAAGATGGCAGCATGCCAAGTGAAAGAAGTTACTCAGAAAGTAAAAAGGAATGCTCATGGTATTTACATGCTGGACAGCATATGGATTAGAAATTTGTGAAAAAATAATTTAATTTACATTTTTTGTTTGTGGTATGGTAATGGCCCCAAGTCTGCATACATTAATCAGTTTCATAGGAATATTCAAAGCTGAATTGTCATAGGTAGTAATGTTCTAGTCACATTATTCAGAAAGAAGAGAGGAAAAGACAAAGGAAGCTTTAAAATAATTTTATAGTTATACAAGCTAAATATAAGTTTTATAATCTATTAGTGTAACTCTTTCCTATCGCCCATATTTACATATTGTCATTTAAAGTGAAATCAATCAATCAATTGATCAAACTATCGTCCACCATCTATATCTCTATGTATCATATATATATGTATACACACACACACACACACACACACACACACACACACACACACACACACATATATATATATCATATTTTATAAATTATACAGAAGTAGTTAAAAGGTTAAAAGTTTGGTCTTATTTTTATTTCTTATGGCTTCCTGTTCTAAAGTGCACTGATTTCTTTAAAATTAGGGATCCCATATATTTTTATTAAAATTTTAGTACATTTTAAATTAAAATCACATTCATTTTCTCCCTTTGCAATCTCCACCCAATAGTCACCAAGTTCTAACCTTCCAACCATTTCCCCAACCCCCCCCCCCCACTCTTGTATTGATAACCTCTTTTCCTTAGGCTTGCCGTTTCTATCTCTACTAGCCAAAAAGCTTATGATTTGTGTACATAATTGACTTTCTCTTCTTCCTACTGAATCCTCTGTGTTGTAACTTGGCTTTCTCCCCCACTCATTCTTGTAAACCTGCTTCAGTTAGCTCTGCAATTGCCTCTTGCTCCGTCAATCCAAGTCCTTATCTAACAGTCTCTTGGGCCTGGGACAATACTATTTTGCAATCTCATTCTTAATCTTGATTCTGCTCCAATCATGTTCATTTCATTTTGTGTCTTCTCTTTGAATTTTTGTTTTTCTGGGCATCACTATTAATATTTGACTTCTGTCCTTCCACAGAATTTTGACTTTGGACTTTTTCCATGCAATTTTCATTCTTGCCGTACATATTCTTTTTTCAAGTTAATTTTTAGTACCAACATCACAAGGACTTTACTATTAATTTTCTTTTTTTTATGGTTTTTCGAGACAGGGTTTCTCTGTATAGCCCTGGCTGTCCTGGAACTCACTTTGTAGACCAGGCTGGCCTCGAACTCAGAAATCCGCCTGCCTCTGCCTCCCGAGTGCTGGGATTAAAGGCGTGCGCCACCACCGCCCGGCTTACTATTAATTTTCTTACAATATTACTTTCATTGGATCTTTCAATTATATTTCATCATATTTTTGTTTATTCATCCCTATTATTTAGTAGTTATTCATTTAAATATTCTATATAGATGGTAGATGTTAGGGAATGTGCTATAGATAAAAGTTTAGTAAAAGTTGGGAAAAGTTCTCTCTGAGTCATGGAGAGAATGTAGTGTGACCAGGAAGCTGACTGACAAGAGACACACACACAGAGTACATCAGTGGATTGACTTAGTCATTAACAAACTTGGATGCTAATTGGACAAGCCAATAAAAACGTTTTTTACTTTTTCTATTAATTTATTTATTAATTCACTTTGCATCCTGATTGCTATCTGCCCTCCCTCCCCAGTCCCTTCCATATCTCTCCCTTCATTCTCCTCTGAGAAGGTAGAGATCATCCCCTTAGTATATCTGCACCTTGGCACATCAAGTCTCTGCAGGAATAGGCTCATTTTCTTAGGTAATTAAAATTTGCCTGGGTAGGTAATTCGGTTATGTATATTAAAAAGAAAGAAAATAATGATTTGAAGTACTGGAAGTTAGAATTTTAAGTAAGGTGTTTTCTTTTTAACATTATTGATTTATTTGCTGAAAGGAATTTATTGGTTACTTCACTGTTATATTCATTGAGACATTTTCAACCAATGGTATGGGAAACACTGTTATAATTAAATAAAAGCTAGAAGTAAAAACACAAATTAATGACCAGTTCCAAATAAATACAAGGGCAAATCCTGCTTATATTAAACAGGCATATTTAATATTTATATTTATATCTGATATGCAAAACCTAGCGTAATGACATAATGGCCAAGAAATTGGTTAATATAAACATATACTGATGTTAGAGAGAGAGCCATCCCTATAGAAACAGTGACTTGGCAAGAGTAAACTGACTGTAGAACACAACCGAAGACATGGTCATTGAAAAGAATATTCAACATTCCCTTAGGAGGATATGCAAAAATCACAGCAATGGACTCAGATGCAAGTGACCTCTTTTATCCATTTTTACTACTATAACAGACTGCTCGACACTGAGTAATTGTCTTTAAAAAAGGAAGTTAACTTTGGTCACACTTCTGAAGCAAGGCTATTCAGGCTAGGAGCCATTTGGTGCCGGCCTGCAGCTGTCTCCCAATAAGGCAGATGGTATCACACAGTAGAGGAGCACATGATAGCAGCACACAGTGGCATGTGGAAACGAGAAGGGGAAGTTGTGTTCGATAACAACCTTACAAAACCCTATTTATAAGTTCATATCTTTCATCAAGGAACCAGAGACAATAGCATTTAAGCACATGTGTGATAAACCGGATGGAAAGAATTTTTGAACAAGGATTTTTTTCAGTATTATTTGGAAAAGCAAAGGATTCAGAAAGAACTGAGTGGGGGTGGGTAATCACAAGCGTGCTCTGCCTGCAGTTCCGATATGAGTCAGATGACCTAGAAATCAGGAGAATTGACAGCACAAGACCAAGAGAATGAGATATTTTGTGTCAAGCTCTTCAAGGAGGACCAGAAAACCAGCTTTTGTATAGACTTGAGCACCAATTGTTTCTACAGTATTTATCCACAGTGTGGATCACTCTCTGCTTTACTCTCTACCCATTTGGACACCAATCTAATGGGAATCACCATCATGCTCAATCAGAAATATTCTTACAAAAATGTCTGAGGTTCCATGCGCTGTTCTGAATGACTGACCCGATTAGTCTTCATAGTTCCCTGGCTTAGTACCCTCTCTTAATATATATCACTTAAAAATCGGAATTGGGTTTTTATATTGCACATTGCCTGGATTTTATGACTAGCCACGAGGCATGGGATAAGCTAAACTAAATAGCCTTGATTGTAACACTGATTACTAGCCACAGATTTATTACTGCTCAATTATTCAAGATGGTGAATATATTTCTAGAATAGCTTGCTCACTCCTATCCCATATCTTTAAAGATGGTGTAAGCTTTCAATGTGAACCCTGATGTTTTAATGTTGTGTACAGAAAGAGGGCAGCCTTATGAAACATATTATAGTGGTATGCAAGACAATGTTAACCATTTGATAAGGTAGAAAAAAAACAGCAATCTCAGACACAAACCTTAGAACTCCCTTGCAGATATCAACTCACTTCATGAATTGAATTAGCTTGAGTTATATCTTTTATAATCTCAAAATAGAATTCTCTTAAACACTTATCATAGGGGATTACTGCAAAGTACCACAGTGACTTTCCTTCTACACTTTGTTTGAAATGACTAGGAATAATTCTTTCTATTGAAAATAGCTTTTACAGTGGTCCACATATGGACAAGGCAGTTCATGAGTGTATAGGATTAAAGAAAAATCTTTACAAAATGAGAGCAAGAGGTAAAATCATTCTTGAGGCTGAAAGGTAAACTTTACTTTTCAGAATCCTGTGTCACAGGGTTCAGGATGATCTTATAGTGAAAATGTAATAAATGCCTAAGGATTAGAGTTTACTTCAATTTAAATATCAGTATATGTATATGTATATATGTATGTGTATATGTATATGTACAAACATTGAAATATCATGGAAATCTAGGGTAAAAGAAAGAATAGAAATATGTAGCAGTGGGGTATGAAAAATTTGGGGAATCACTAGAAACTCAGTCACCAGTGACACAAGAGGTTCCCTGGATCCAATGGTGATGACATTAATCAAAATACTGAACAGAGGGGAGATAGAACCTGTTGAGACCACCTCCAGAACATAGACATGGCCCCCAGTTGAGGGATGGGGCCACCCACCCATCTCAAAATTTTTAACCCATAATTGTTTCTTTCTAAAGAAAATACAGGGACAAAAATGAAACAGAGACTGAAGAAAAGTCATTCAGAGATTGCCACACCTAGGGATCCACCCCATCTGCAGACACCAAACCCAGACATTATTGCTGATGCCAAGATATGCTTGCACACAGAAGCTTGGTATGGCTGTCCTCTGAAAGGCTCTTCTAGCACCTGACTAAGACAGATGCAGATATTCACAGCCAATCATTGAACTTACGACGGGGACCCCATTGAAAGAGTTAGGGAAAGGGCCGAAGGAGCTGAAGAAGATGGCAACATCATGGAAGAACAACAGTATCAACTAACTGGAGTCCTTAGAACTCCCAGGGACTAAAACACTAACCAGAGACTATACACTGGTGGGTCTGTGGCTCCTGCTACATTTGTAGCAGAGGATTGTCTTATCTGACATCAGTGGGAGATGAGGAGCTTGGTCCTGTGGAGGCTTGGTGCCCCAGAGGACCAAGGTGCTAGAGGGTTGATGTGGGAGTGGCTGGATGGATGGGGGAGCACTCTCTTAGAGGCAAAAGGGAGGGGATCAGGGTGGGGTTTGTAGAGGGGAGACCAGAAAGGGGGTAAGAGGACAACATTTGAAATATAAATTAAAAAAAATAATTAATAAAAAAGAAAACAAAGAAAAACATTACAATAATTATTTTTAAAAATGGTCCATGTAGTTGAAAAATTCATGGTATTCAGGGTGTGTTTGTTTATTTGGAGGGAGGCAGGGGAATGTGAGGAAGTGATATAATTATAATCTCAGAAATAAAAGGAATAATTTTTCAAAAGTAACATAAAATGAGCAGTTAGCTTTACTCAATTCGTTTTAGTAATGGACAGGCAGGAGGGATTTTAGCTGTGACTGGAAAGACTCTTTCCAGGGCATCCTGCATCCTGTGAGACATCATGAAAAGAATGAGTAAGACTTACTGACAAAACTGTGCACCAAAGAAAACCTTGTACAGAACCGATTGCTTGACATGGAAAAGTTAACTGGAGACTAGAAATAAAAATTGACAGGGAAAGGTATAACAGTTTTCTTCCTCTGATCTATAATATTTTTGAGTTAAATTAACAACTTTGGATATAAGAAAATTAAATCCATATTGATCTTCAACAGTGATTTTTATATGACTGGCATCATCTGCAATAGGAGAAATCTTTAAGATATTCTTATCTGCCATTTTTGAAAGCTGCAGTTTCCAGATACAAATAAGAAACTACTGGGGACTGAGTTGTATTTGGAGTGTTGCCTTTATTAAAAAGACTGCCCATGTAGGGTAAAATCAGCCTAGACTTTTTTTTCTAATCCATAAAAGAGTCCTGTTTACAATTTAAGTATGCCCTGCCTATGAACTTCCCTCCTCCAAATCATAAATTTTCACAGAATCTGACACTTAATGGAAAGCTCAAATGTAATGACAAAGGCAGGTTTCCAAAGTCACATGAAAGCACTTTCCAAGTAGAATAAACAACACATGACCCGTGGGCACGGGATCTGAGTCACACATAATTTTTTAACTTTATGTGGAAAGCAGGATTCAGAAGTTACTTTTGAATTTATTTATCATATTGGGTGTTTTAGAAAGAATGGATTGTCAGTAAAAATTTTAAAAAGCAAGTTTACTAATAAAACTTATCTATTAAATGTATGGATGAAATAATTGTAGATTAGATAAAGCCAAAGTTCTTAAATACAAGTAACTCACTTGACATAACATATTTCATAAAAAATAGATCTATTTGGCCATGACTTTAGTTCCTATTAGACCCGTAGACCCATATCTCAGAGGTGGCCCCACACCTACCATATTTTTAGCTCTTACCACTTGAGTACCAAAGAGATCAGTCCCTAATTCTCACAGATATTATTGACCAACCCCATCACAAACCAGTCCCTACCTGAGGACTATTGACAGAGCCATGATCTCCTACCAACCAACTTTTGAGGACCTACAACAAAATTCAGCTGGCCTTATGGGGGATTCAGTAATGTTTTCAGTGGCTTCATTTACTTCCAGCTAAGCTAGGATCACTTATAGTACCCTGTACATTGACTGACCCTAAGGCAGAATCTCAGCAGATACAAAACCTGAGAGTTGAAAGAGCAGCAAATACATATCTAAATTCACATTGAAGAAGGCTGGGACTAATATCCATACCAAAAGATACTACCAATCAGCTAACTCCAGATAACCTGGTCCTATAACAAAAACACAAATACAAAACTCAAAAAATTAAAATAATATATCTTGTCCCTATGTTAGTACCTCCTTAGTAGTGTCCCTGGAGTCAAAGACACATAGATAACACATGAGTGATTTAAAAGTAACAGTTATATTTATTCTCAAGGAATTCATAGAGGATATGAATAAATGCTGGAGTTAAGACTAAGAAAACACAAATGAGTCATTGTGAAATATGAAAAATAATTAAAGAAATTAAAATAGAATTAGTAAATAAATCAAATTTCTGAAAAGATCCAAACAAAAATTTAAATGAAGAGAAAGAAGAGGAGAAGAGGGCAGGGTGGGGAAGAGGAGGAGGAAATGTCACAGAATTAAATTTCCAAATGTAAGGAAAAGGTGCCTTTTAAGGTGGTAGAGGTATATAGAACTAAATAGACAGTACCAAACAAAAACTTCCTTATCTATAATCAAATATACATAACACAAAAAATATTGAAATCTGCAAGAGAAAAAAACAATATCACATATAAAGGCAGGTTCACTGGAATAACAGCTAAATTTTAAATGGAGACTTTAAAAACTAGAAGGGCATGGTGATTCCCCCAGAGGTTCTTTTATTGTTGAGAATAGTTTTTGCTATCCTAGGTTTTTTATTATTCCAGATGAATTCGCAAATTGCCCTTTCTAACTCAGTGAAGAATTGAGTTGGAATTTTGATGGAGATTGTATTGAATCTGTAGATTGCTTTCAGCAAGATAGCCATTTTGATTATATTAATCCTGCCAAATCATGAGCATGGGAGAGCTTTCCATCTCCTGAGATCTTTTTCTATTACTTTCTTCAGAGACTTGAAGTTCTTGTCATACAGATCTTTCACTTCCTTAGTTAGAGTCACAGCAAGGTATTTTATATTATTTGTGACTATTGTGAAGGGTATTGTTATCTTAATTTCATTCTCAGACCCTTTATCCTTTGTGTAGAGAAAGGCCATTGATTTGTTTGACTTTATTTTATATCCAGCTACTGCACTGAAGCTGTTTATAAGGTTTAGGAGTGCTCTGGTGGAATTTTTGGGGTCACTTTATATACTATCATATCATCTGCAAACAGTGATATTTTGACATCTTCCTTTCCAATTTGTATCCCCTTGATCTCCTTTTGTTGTTGAATTGCTCTGGCTAGGGCTTCAAGTACTCTATTGAATAGATAGGGAGAAAGTGGGCAGCCTTGTCTAGTCCCTGATTATAGTGGGATTGCTTCGAGTTTCTCTCCATTTAGTTTGATGTTGGCTACTAGTTTNTTTTTTTTTTTTTTTTTTTTTTTTTTTTTTTTTTTTTTTTTTTTTTTTTTTTTTTTTTTTTTTTTTTTTTTTTTTTTTTTTTTTTTTTTTTTTTTTGGTTTTTCAAGACAGGGTTTCTCTGTATAGCCCTGGCTGTCCTGGAACTCACTTTGTAGACCAGGCTGGCCTCAAACTCAGAAATCCGCCTGCCTCTGCTTCCCGAGTGCTGGGATTAAAGGCGTGTGCCACCTCACCCAGCTTGTATATTGCTTTTTATTATGTTTAGGTATGGGCCTTGAATTCCTGATCTTTCCCAGACTTTTATCATGAAAGGGTATTAGATTTTGTCAAATGCTTTCTCAGCATCTAAAGAGATGGTCATATGGTTTTGTCTTTGAGTTTGTTTATATAGTAAATTACATTGATGGATTTCCAGATATAAAACCATCCCTGCATCCCTCGGATGAAGCCTACTTGGTCATGATGGATGATTATTTTGATGTGTTCTCAGATTTTGTTTGTGAGGATTTTATTGAGTATTTTTGCATTGATATTTATAAGGGAAATTGGTCTGAAGTTCTCTTTCTGGAATAATAAAAAACCTAGGATATCAAAAACTATTCTCAAGAATAAAAGAACCTATGGTGGAATCACCATGCCTGACATTAAGCTGTGCTACAGAGCAATTGTGATAAAAACTGCATGGTACTGACATGCATGCAACAGACATGTAGATCAATGGAATAGAATTGAAGACCCAGAAATGAATCCACATGCCTATGGTCACCTGATCTTTGACAAGGGAGCTAACACCATCCAGTGGAAAAAAGAGCATTTTCAACAAATGGTGCTGGCACAACTGGCAGCTATAATGCAGAAGAATGCAAATTGATCCATCCTTTTCTCCTTGTACAAAGCTCAAGTCTAAGTGACCAGAGACACTGAAATTTATGGAGGATAAAGTGGAAAGAAGCCTTGAAGATATGGGCAGAGAGGAAACATTCCTAAACAGAACAGCAATGGCTTGTGCTATAAGATCAAGAATTGACAAATGGGACCTTATAAAATTACAAAGCTTCTCTAAGGCAAAAGACACTGTCAAGAAGACAAAAATGCCATCAAAAGATTAGGAAAGGATTTTTTTTTCAATCCTAAATCTGATAAGGGACTAATATTCAATATATACAAAGAGCTCAAGAAGCTGGAGTGCAGAAAATCAAATAACCCCATTAAAAATGGGGCACTAAGCTAAACAAAGAATTCTAACTGAGGAATACCAAATGGCTTAGAAGCACCTGAAAAAAATGTTCAACATCCTTAATCATCAGGGAAATGCAAATCAAAACAACCTTGAGATTCCACTTCACACCAGTCAGAATGGCTAAGATCAAAAATACATGTGACAGCAGATGCTGGTGAGGATGTGGAGAAAGGGGAACACTCCTCCATTGCTGGTGGGATTGCAAGCTTGTACAACCACTCTGGAAGTGTGTCTGGCGGTTCCTCGGAATATTGGACATAGTATTACCAGAAGATCTAGCAATACCACTCCTGGGCATATACCCAGAAGATGTTCCAACGGGTAATAAGAACACATGCTCCACTATGTTCATAGCAGCCTTATTTACAATAGCCAGAAGCTGGAAAGAACCCATATATCCCTCAACAGAGGAATGAATACAGATAATGTGGTACATTTACACAATGGAGTACTACTCTGCTATTAAAAACAATGAATTTATGAAATTCTTGGGCAAATGGATATATCTGGAGGATATCATCCTTAGTGAGGTAACCCAATCACAAAAGAAGTTATTTCATATGCACTCACTGATAAGCAGATATTAACACAGAATCTTAGAATACCCAAGATACAATTTGCAAAACACAGGAAAATCAAGAAGGAAGACCAGCGTGTGGATACTTCATTCCTCCTTAGAATAGGGGACACATACCCATGGAAGGAGTTACTGAGACAAAATGATGGACTATTCAGAGACTTCCTCACCTGGGGATCCATCCTATATAGTCACCAAACCCAGACACTATTGCATGTGTCAGCAAGAGCTTCCTAAAGGGACCCTGATATAGTTGTCTCATATGAGGCTATGTCAGTGCCTGGCAAATGCAGAAGTGGAAGCTCACAGTCATCTATATGATGGAACACAGGTCCCCCAATGGAGAAGCTCGAAAAAGTACCCAGGGAGCTGAAGGGGTCTGCAACCCTATAGGTAGAGCAACAATATGAACTAACCAGAACCCCCAGAGCTCATGTCTCTAGCTGCATATGTAGCAGAAGACCTAGCCAGCCATCATTGGGAAGAGAGGCCCCTTGGTCTTACAAACTTTATATGCCCCAATACAGGGAAATGCCACGGCCAAGAAGTGGGAGTGGGTGGGTAGGGGAGCAGGGCAGGGGAAGGGTATAGAGAACTTTCATGAAAGCATTTGAAATGTAAATTAAGAAAATATCTAATAAAAAAAGTGCAAAAAAAAAAAAAACTAGAAGGGCTTACACAAGTTTTGAAACATTGCAGGTGTCAGCCTAGACAATTACACACAGCAGAACCATGGGGTATAATTGAAGGAGAAAATAAAACTACTGCAAACATGTAATTGTCCTGTACTAAATCTTTGTGTGTGTGCGTGTGCGCACACCGGTGTGTGTGTGTGTGTGTGTGTGTGTGTGTGTGTGTGTGTTTACTTAAATGATCACATACACATGTGCATCATCAGATGAAAAAATGAGCAAAATGTGGAATGCATACACACAATAGCGTTCTCCATCATGAAGATGATATTTCATTTGAGAAATAAGAATGAAACTGGATGTTTTTATATTAAGTTAAATTATACAAATGAGGAAAGATACATTTTAGGTGATTTCTTGGTATATGAGTGTGGGGGGGGACATTCACATGGGACATACAAGTATAATGTTGTCTGTGAAGCATAAAAAAAGATTCTATAGGATGTAAAAGGGGATGATTATGAAGGGAAGAAAACAAAACATTTCTTGTTTCCTATCATATAGAGGATGTCTATTTAACATCATATATGTGTGTACATATACCTACACAGAGAGGAGGGAAGGTATTTGGTTGGAATGCGTACCAATGTGAGGGAGAGAAGGGATGGAGAAGGTAGAATGGATACAATCATGAGCAAAGTACAACAGTATACATGTATAAAGTGATGTGTTGAAACCTATTGTTTTTATATATTGAAATAGTTGATGAACAGCTACTGCAGGAAGGCTGGGTGGTCCACGGAAGGGACGCAGTGATGACTAACACACTGGGCGGACAGTGAAGCTGCTCTGCATCACACTAGAGACATGTCATTATCCATGTGTCACCACCCACAGAATGTGAAATACCAACAACAGAGGAAAAACTGTGGGGAGAAACATTGGTGCTGATTCCCAGATCCTTCTTCATTTTCCTATAAACCTAAGGCAATTCTAAAAGCCAAAATCCACTCATTTAAAATTGGGACACAGGCTACCTATGAGTAGAATTGTATCATAACACACAATATAAATAATTTATTATTACTATATGTGAATCTATTTGTTATAAATGAATAAGTGTGAAAAGGAATAGATATAAATGAGTAAATAAAAAAACAGACTTCATGGAGAATTTAGTGCATTTTATATAGATAATAACACTCTCCATGAATTCTAACATAATTCCCAACTTACTAAGTGTGGGATGCTAACAGAAACCTTATGCTTCAGAGAAAAATCTGGAAAGGGTGAGAAGAACATAACAATAATGGATATTCCTGAGAGGCACTGCTTCAGACAAGTGGAGAAAAAAAAAAAAAAAGAGCCAACAACCATAACTCATCTTGGAAGTGTGGACTCCTGTATGAATGGTGATGGAAATATTTATCTCTGTGGCTTAACTCTGAAAATCTTACTTTTTGAGACAGTGAACACAAAAGTAAGACACCTGAAAAATAGTTACAACAAGTCAATCCTACGAATCCTATGAATACATACACCCAGAGATGTTGTGATTCCACAGCACAGTGTCATGTATGGATAAAGTACATTGAGTACCACCTAAGAAACCATGAAGTGATTTCAGTGGATGGCCCATATGCACATTGGTCATTAATTGTAACAAATTTAAGTCACTAATGTGATATATATTAGGTTCTATCCTGTTTGAAGTGTCAAAATACCCTAAGGAAAAAGCAATTTAAAGGAGAAATGATTTATATTATCACATAATCCAGTGTGTAGTCATACTTTGAGGAGTGAGAAATTATTTTACATCAGAAACAGGAAGTGATAAATGTGTGCCTGTATTCCACTCCTTTCCTTTGTGCAGATCTTTGACCAAGGAATAGTCCCATCCACAAATAAGAACATTATCCTCATGTCAATTAATGAAATCAACAAACTTTCTCGCAGACATGCTCAAAGCCCTATTTTTCTAGAAGATTCTAGATCTGTCAAGTTAAGAGTTAATGCTAAAAAAAAAATCATAGATGTTAAAAGTAGGGGAACCTAGGCACAGGAATTAAGACAATTATGTACATTGGCTTCACTGCTAATAAAAGAGAGTTAGGGTCATTATATGAAACAATTGAGAGGACAGAAAATGAAAATGCATAACACTTGGTTGACTTGTTCTCCTAATTTGTAAAACTCTCAATGATATTTCCTGCATGGGCAAAGAACTGATGCTAGGGAATCATAACTTAAAATTTTTCTTGTGAGATCATAGTCTCATTTGGGCACATCTTTTGGGCAATTGATTCCATTCTGTTTAACATAGATAATAGCATCAATAAGGAGGTTTGATATTTTACAATTTAAGGATGTAGGATGTAAAAAAATATATATTTTAAGGATGCAGGCTATCACATATTAAAAGACACTGGTAACAATTCAGTAGGAAAGAAAGAATGTCTGTTCCTAAGGTATAAGAAGGAAGGAGAAGCCGACAGTTCATGAATGTGGAAGTCAGGCCAGTCAGCACAGGCGAGGATATAATCACGTAATGAAATCACTTTCGGTCTTAGTAGTCTGAAACAGCAGTGTGTATTGCTTGAAGATCCTCAGAGTACACATTGCTTTAAAAAAAATCATCTACTTTTCACGCAGATCATTCAAAGGCTTGGATGATGTAGGGAATTTGATTGTGCTAGATTTTCTCAATCTCTGAGTGCTGGTAAAGACCAGGTTGGTGATTGAAATATGTGTTGTTACATTTCCAGGGGAAGTGGTATGACACTTTTGTTCTTAACTAAATCAAGTGAAATGGTAAAGCCTAACTTTTCTGACAGTCCAAAATTGCAGTACTTTGGTGGCCAATGAAATAACTCAACCAGGAAAGGGGCTTATAACCAATCCTTACGACCTGAATTAGAACGGAGGGACACAAGTGATATATGTAAGGATATGAGCTGAGTCCTAAAGGTGGTCCTCTGACCTCCACATATGCACTGTTGTGTCCATGTACACACACACACACACACACACACACACACACACACACACACACGTAATAAAACATTTGGAATAGTCATCAGGAATAAGGAGGTATAGAAAGTATAGTCAGGATCCGCTGCTTGCAGTTTTTAGCTGAGTAGTTTCAATTTCACGCCTGGGCCACATATATATTTTAACCACAAAAGAGAACTTCAGAATTCTCCTAAAATTCATGTTTTCTGTCTCAGCATTAAGGCATTTCCTATTAATATTAGATTAAAAGTTATTGAGGCCTAAATCATTTTATACTATGTGCCTATGAGATTTGATTTGAATAACTACTAGTATGTAAAATGTAATCTATGAGAATTTTTTTAGAAAAAAATCTATGTGAAAAAGTCTTGATAAGAATGATTGCATGTAGATCTATATCTATATCTCTCTATATATTATATGTATGTGTGTTTGTGTGTGTGTGTGTGTGTGTGTGTGTGTGTGTGTGTGTGTGATACTTCTTTTATAGCAGGGTTGTCATGCATGATAACCACAGGGAAAAGCTGAGTGAGTTCTTTTCATGAGAGAGGGTGGTTCATTTGCTTCTAATTTAGCAAAATAAAAAATCAGCAGTTTATTTCATTCACACTAAATCAAGTACATGTGCAGCCAAAGTCGGAGATGCAAATTATCTTGCTGAGTGGGGAAGAGCTCTGTCACTACTAGATGAGGCTCATGATTATTTTTAATTTTTTACCAACATCTAGAAAGACAACTGGAAAACAAACTAATATAATTAGCATAGTGTGCTAAGGGCGGATTAAGATTGAATCAGTTAACGTGATCAGGTACTTCCTGGAACCTGGAAAGCTGTTACAAGGGAGGAAACGTGACACTAAACGTTTTCAATGTTATTTCCATTGCTCAGGAATGAGAATTCTATTTCCACATGAGGATACACTCTCAGAACATGGGACTATAGAAACCTTGCTGACGTCTATTGAAACCAGTTTGAAAAAGATCTCTGCACTTTGCGGTCAGCGCTCTTTCTGGTCACGGGTGCGGTGCTGTGGAGATGTGCCATTTCCTGAGCAGCATCTTAGCTAGGTCCTTCAATCAGGGTTCTCTTTACTGAGTGCATGCATTGATCATTCTGTTGCATTTCACACTTCTGTCACAACAGTGCTGCTTCCAACCCTTCACTTTTAGGAAATCAGATTTTAGGTTAGATTGACAACTGAGCTTGTTGGGACTGCTGCTTGGATCAGGACAATTTGCAGTGTGTAATACTAATGGAAAATCTTATGAAAATGAGAGACTTTCTGGGAAAGAGTTGCTTTTTTTTACCACGATTTCTATATTTGCAGAGCTAGCGTCTGAGTTCTCTTTACGTTGATATTGTTGTTTAGATGGAAAATGATGCAAATGTCAGAATTTCTTTTTTTGCTTAAGCGACTGTCAGCTGTTGCTCAATGGCAGAATGTGTTTCCTTTGGAAATAAACAAGAACCACAGGTTATGTTCAAGGAGTCATATCCCACAGGAAGGAAGCTCAGCTATATTTTGGAAGAATACTGCACTCTAGTATGTCCTGCGATTTCTCTTTTTACCATAGCCATGGGAACAAGAAATAGTCCATTTCTGTTTCCCCAAATTTATTTCACACAAAGTCTTATTGGGGAGGATCCAACCATAATATATTCTCCTTGAAAAGTAAATTTCCATCATATAAATCAATGAATTTTCACAACATAATATCATGGAAAATATTTAATTAATTTACAATCTTGGAAAGAGTTACAGAGACAAAGTTCAGAGCTGAGAGGGAAGGAAGGACCATCCAGAGGTGCCCCACCCAGGGATCCATCCCATAATTAGCCACCAAACCCAAACACTATTGTATATGCCAGGAAGATATTGATGACGTGACCCTGATATAGCTGTCCCTTGTGAGGCTGTGCCAGTGCCTGGCAAATACAGAAGTGGATGCTCACAGTCATCTATTGGATGGAACACAGGGCCCCCAATGAAGGAGCTAGAGAAAGTACCCAAGGAGCTAAAGGGGTCTGCAACCCCTATAGGAGGAACAACAATATGAACTACCCAGTATATCCCAGCGCTCATGTCTCTAGCTACATATGTAGCAAAAGATGGCCTAGTTGGCCATCAATGGGAGGAGAGGCCCTTTGTCCTGTGAAGATTATATGCCCCAGTACAGGTGAATGACAGGGCCAGGGGGCAGGATTGGGTAGGTTGGGAGCAGGGCGGTGGGAGGGTATAGGGAATTTTGGGGATAGCATTTGAAATGTAAATGAAGAAAATATCTAACAAAAATTTGCAATCTTGGATCTCTTTGTAGAAGGTGTCCAAGGTTTATCTAGCCAAGAAAATGTAGAATGGACAAAATTACCTCTTGATCTTTGTGGAATAGTTATTTAGAATGAAAACTCCCTAACTACTTCAAAGAAGTTTGAAAATTTATTTTCTCCAGAAAATTATTTTAAAAATAAGCCAGAAAAAGCAAGGTATCATAGAATTTTATATGCCCTACTAGGAAGTGTGTTTGAAATGGAATAACTTGACCTAGTTTATAAAACATGTCTTTGTGCTCAAGGATGTCATGAAAACAGAGAAATACCATAAGTATGTAGTGAAGTGTGAAGGTAAACTTAAAGAATTCATACACATATATTGCTATGCTGCATCTAGTGTTAGCCCATTTCCTCTTCTCACTAAGGCTTCGGAAATTGTTTCCATGTCACTGAATACACTGGACATCTTCAAAATTTTATATCCTACTGTAGAATAAAGTGACACCAATTTTTAATTGGTAGAATATTTGAAAATAAATTTGTCAGAAAATTAATTTTAGAAATATGTTCAGTTATTCTATTGATAACATTTTCCATTTTAAATGGAAATTTCTCATTTCATAACTAGATAATATTTGTTCTACCAAATAATTTTCTTCATATATATATATATATATATATATATATATATATATATATTCAAATAGATGTCTACTCTGTATTAATGTTTCAGAATTCATTCAGACTACTATAAACATGTTAACTGCCTTTAAATCATTAAGACTATGAATCTAAAGAGAACAGAATTCCTTCAAATAAATTTTGTAAATTCTCCATATTATAAAGTATCTTTTTTTCAATTAATTTTTATTAGATATTTTCTTAATTTACATTTCAAATGTTATCCCGAAAGTGCCCCCCCTCCCCCTGCCCTGTTCCCCTGCCCACCCACTCCCACTTCTTGGTCCTGGCGTTCCCCTGTATTGGGGTATATAAAGATTACAATACCGAGGGGCCTCTCTACCCAATGATGGCTGACTAGGCCATCTTCTGCTACATGTAGAGCTAGAGACACATGTTCTGGGGACAGCTAGTGCCTACTTAAGGGAACCTGATATAGCTGTCTTGTACAGAAGTGGTTGTTCATAATCATCTATATGATGGAACACAGGACCCACAATGGAGAAGCTAGAGATAGAACCCTAGGAGCTGAAGGGGTCTGCAACCCTAGAGGAGGAACAACAATATAAAGTATCTTTGAAGCAAAGGTAGCCATAGAGGTCATAAGGATTGCTACTGTAATTTTGATAGTCTTTTTTATTTCCATCATGGTTCTATTCAACTTAAAATATTAATGCTTGCCCTATAAATGCTAAAATTAAGAATACTGTCTTGTTTATAATTTACCAAATAGCTAGCTTGCATTTACATGGTTAGATATTCATGTAGTGAATGTATATTTATTTTCATTTTATTGCAGACATTCTTCCATATTGGGGCTAAACTAGGGAGAAAAACAAAACAAAAAGAGGACCAAGTTGGGAACTGATTGACTCAAATAAGCAAGCATTATTATTTTTCCCCCATATTATGAGCAGAGCATGAGGGACAGGCCTAAGTTAGGTAACCTTCCAGAGATCACCCAGCCAAGCGGGCTTGAGTCTGAACTCTCACTCAGAAATTCCCTGTGGCTGGGCCACAAGTTCATAACCGCTGGCTCTCAGCAGCAGAAGCAGCAGACAGGGAGTTTTCTGGTAAGCCCTAGAGAGTCTGAACATACCACGTCAATGAAAGTGCCTTCCGAGAGGAGGCCACACATGGGTCAGCAGCGGGAATTCTTATTGCTTTAACCTTTCCACCCATGTTCAGAAAATTCATATCCAGGTAAGTCTTGCCAAGAGAAAGACACAAGAACAACTCTGGAAAAAAAAATATTGCGACCCGATAGCCACAGAGGAAAATTCACAGTGCACAAAGCCTGGGAAAATTAACAGGTTTTTCTTCAGTAAAAATCATGGCATTTAATGTAACAGTCTTGATGCCAAGACACAGAAAAAAAAAAAATAGTACTCAGAGCCAGGCCACTGAAAGACTCGGGATGCACTGCAGGCTTCAACATGAAGTCTGTGAGTTTGAAAACAAATCAAGTTGGATGTAGGTTCATCTGAATCGATTCCAAACTCTGTGGCCCATGAGGTGCAGGGCTTCTGGCCTAGACGGATTGCCATGTGCTTGGGTGGCCTCCGAAAGCCTGAGAGGGAACAACGTTTAATACTATTGAGTTAACTCAAGAGACTGTGCTGTTCACATTCAACACATGAGTGTAATACATCTTAGAACTATGTGGAAGACATCAATATTGACAACACATAAAATAATGAGTAAATTTCGGAAAGCTACACTCAGCACTCGATTCAATATTGAGTCACCAGTGAGGTCATCTTGATGCTGCTGAAACAAGAAAAAGTTTGAAGGAGAAGTTCTTTTCCACTGTTGGGTATCATTGTTCTTTGGTTTGGAGGACTTCAAAAGCCGTTATTTTAAAGTCACTGCCAGAAGTCCAAAACACAGACCTCCATTAAATAGGAGCTTGTTTTTGTTTTGTTTTGGTTTGTTTTGGTTTTTTTCAAGACAGGGTTTCTCTTTATAGCCCTGGCTGTCCTGGAACTCACTTTGTAGACCAGGCTGTCCTCAAACTCAGAAATCTGCCTGCCTCTGCCTCCTGAGTGTTGGGATTAAAGGCATGTACCACCATGCCTGGCAGGAGCTTGTTCAATAAAATATTATAATTAAATATTTATATACATAACATTTTATAAATAGTATAATATAATATAAAGCTGAGCTTGCCAGACAAGGCCTGGAATGCCACATCTCAGGATGTTCAGGCAGAAGAGCACCATGAGTTTGAGGGCAGATGGTCTGGATTGTACAGTGAGGCCCTTTCTCAGACACGAGTAAATAAATGTGTTTCTGTTCATCCTGCAGGGTTTTGCATCCTAAGAAAGTAATGATACACAAGTGAAGTGTCTGTGTGTAGTCTTCATGCCAATCACAGCACGAACGTCAGGTTGGTGAGATGAAGCAGAGCCTCTCTCTCAGGAATGCAGGTCCACACAGACCTCAGAAGTGCTCTATCTGAAAGGAGCAGATGGTGATCCAGTGTGAGGAGACTGCTTGGTGACCTGAAGCTACATGTAGATAGTGAGTGCAGATGGCCTACACAGATTCAGGGTTTAGTTAGGGTAATTGAAAGGGATGGATCTCACCAGTAAAGACTATGTATGGTAAAAGAGAGATTAAAAAAAAATACTCCATTGTTTTCCTAAATTTGGTTCTGAATAGATTCAATCAGTTCATTCATTGCTTTGAACTAATGGGCTTCATGTACCACACTATTTTATATATATTTTTATCATTTAAAAGTGGCCATCCTGTAAGTTAGACTGAAAGAAATATTAAGGACTGGAGAGAAGGCTCAGTGGGTAAGAGTGCTTCCTGCTCTTCTAGTGGATTGAAGTTCAGCTCCCAGCAAATCCAGGTTGCTCATAATCCTCTTCTGGCTCAGCAATCATCCACCCACATCCAGTTATACCATCCTTTACTATCTTGAGTTAGAGCAGGCTTAAAGCTAGGAAGAGAGACAGAGTTTGACACCATTTGATTTTAAGATTTATTTATTATAATGATAAGGGACATCTTACCACATACACATGGGGTACCTGACTTAGAATCAAGTAGTAAAGAGACTCACAGGCAAGGCTTGCGATGTGTCCACAGCTGGGGATGTTTCCAGCAGCTGTTCCTTTCTCTGGATTCTTTATCTCAATGTAACCAGNTTTTTTTTTTTTTCCTGTTTATGCAGATGCTGATGTCTGTGTCTGGAGAGCTAGTTATACTCTAGACATGGGCATTGAAATGAATATTAAAGAATCTCCTGTATCATTGTGGTGTAAAGGGTGATCCCCAATTATCTTTGATTGTTCAATAAAAGGCAGAATAGTCAATAACTGGGCAAAGGAGATAGAAAGGCTAGACTTTTTATCCCAGCCATGTATCCCAAGAAGAAAAGCCATAGAGAAGGAGTTGCCTACAGTCAGGTAAAGGTGAAGGAGAAGAAGGGCCAAGGAGTAGAATAAGGAGGTCAGGATGAGGTTGGTCATGAGAAGGAGTTGCCAAGGGAATTAATTCCCCATGAGGACAGATAGCTACAGCAGAGTCAGCAAAGCAGAAACTAAATCCAAGTAACTAAATCCAAGCAATCCCCAACTGGGTGGGGAATAGCTAAAGTAGAATAGAAGGATTGTTATTGTGCTTGAAGCTTATTGAATATAAGTGTCCTTTGGGGGGCTAGCCAGGATAACAAAACTGTCACTTTAAATTCCTTTCTTCAGTTGAGAATGTGAGCACAAACTGGAGAGTGATTCGGTAAATGAGGATGAAAGGTGTTCATCACTAAAACTGAGCACATAAACGGAAAATGTGATGCAAGTCTTAGGACTTTGTCCTACAAAAACACGTCATGTTTAGATCTTAGTTTTTTGTTTGTTTCTTTGTTTTTATCCTAACAGAGGGTTAGACCCCAATTATGTATTAAAGACAATGGTTTGAAAATTTATGGACTGGTGAGATGGCTCAGCGGGTAAGAGCACCCGACTGCTCTTCCGAAGGTGATAAGTTCAAATCCCAGCATCCACATGGTGGCTCACAACCATCTGTAACGAGATCTGGCGGCCTCTTCTGGAGTGTCTGAAGACAGCTACAGTGTATTTACATATAATAAATAAAAAATAAATCTTAAAAAAAAGAAAATTTATATTGTATATGAAATTATGTCTGGAAAAAAAATGAAATCTTCATTTACATCAGTAAGCTGTCTGTTAAATAAGATAAAATAATATTAATCAATAAAAATGTTGATATTAAAATTTACAGAAGGATATTTTAGATATATTATATAAATAATGACAAAATAGAACAAAAAATTCTAAAGCTATACTTACAATGTATTTGTGTAGTAATATACATATTATACATATATATTTATATTACTGTATGTATGTAATTATATATGTGTGTGTGTTTATGTATTTATAATCTCAATGGTGGTATTAGTATATAGAAACATTATTAGTAAGGAAGTGAATAATAATAAATGTAAAAATAAATATAACCCTTAGAAGAAACTAGAACATATTCTGTAGTCTAGACTGGCCTTGAAATCATTGGGCTCTACCTGGCTCTGCCTTCTGAGTAACTATAATAAAGGTGTGCACTATCTCATCGGTCTAAGTGACTTTTTGTAATTATGAAGCACTTACATTTATTATTTAAAATAAAAATTTGATTCAACAGTTTTTGTTGTTGTTGTATTTTCGAGACAGGGTTTCTCTGTGTAGCCCTGGCTTTCCTGGAACTCACTCTGTAGACCAGGCTGGCCTCGAACTCAGAAATCTGCCTGCCTCTGCCTCCCAAGTGCTGGGATTAAAGGCATGTGCCACCACGCCCGGCTTGATGCAACATTACTATGTTTTTGGACGTGATAACCACCTATTCCTATCACAAAACTCACATATTATACACTGCTAAGTACTGAATAAGATTTCAGTGAGAAAGTCAAGAAGCACGACTTCAGATCATAATAGGTAGAAGTTCTGATGTCTAGGAAGGGTCTTAACCTCATAGAGAGATGGTGTGATAGTAGATTTTTGTGCCTGTGAGAGAATCTAGAATCATTAGGAGGTGGGCATTTGGGAAAGCCTGTATAGAATTATCTTGATTGGGTTAATTGAAGTGGAAAGATCCACACAGACTGGGTAGTATCCATTCTGTGTTTGGGATCCTGGGCACCATTAGATGGAGAAACAATGCTGAGCACCATGATATAACCACTCATTAGTGGCCCTCTGCTTCTCAATTGTGGATGCTGCAATATGACCAGCTCTCCTGAACATCCACAGCTGTAAGTACTCTGTCATGATGAACTGGAGCCTGGAGCCCTGAGATTAATAAATCCTTTGTTATTTTAGTTACTTTTCTCAGGGTGTCTCATCACTGTGACAGAAAGTGAACTAAGACCTAGTGGCAGTGTGGCTGGAGTTCAAACAGGATGTGGCACAGAATCTGACCTTCAATTTTTGATGAATGTTCAAATATCCGAGAATCTCCCACTCACAGGGGATATTTCTTAATATTGGTATCTTTATTTTTTTTGAGAATTAATAAAAGTTGAGGCAATTAACACCTCTGAAAAATTTTAAAGTAGTTTCCAAAAGAAAATGAAAGTTGCATATAAAGAAAATATTCTTAGCTGGGCATGGTGGTGCATGCATTTAATCCCAGCACTTGGGAGGCAGAGAGACGGATATTTGAGTTCGAGGCCAGCCTGGTCTACAGAGTGAGTCCCAGGACAGCCAAGGCTACACAGAGAAACCCTGTCTCGAAAAAAACAAAACAAAACAAAACAAAACAAAAGGAAAGAAAATAATTCTTAGCATTTGCTTCTGTTCTGTAGGAGTAATGAGGCAGTTAACAGAGAAAACAAATTTGCTAATTTCAAATTCAAAAAGAATTAAATATTTCTGTTTAAGAAAAGAAAATGATCTCTGCATAGTTATCTTTTATTAAAACTAGCTTTTAACACAATGAAAGCTTTGAGTCAAGATATTTTGTATCTTTTCATTTGTACTTGATGTATTAAATATATACTTCTCGTTTTTAATTTAAAATTTTTTATTTACACTGATTCATCCTTTATTTTAAAAATATTTTTGAAATTAAAATATAATTACATTATTACCTATCCCTTTCCATCCTCTGACCCTTTTTTATACACTACTGCTCTCTCTCTTTCGCTCAAATTCATGGCCTCCAGTTTTAAATTGTTTTAAGATGTTACAAACTCCCTTGGTATGATTCCCTTGGTTGGCACTTTGTCCATACTGTGTCTACTTTTGGAAAACTGCAAATCAAGCTGTAATCCACAGCCAACCTTAAAGGAACATGTAAATTCTCACAGTAACATAAAATTAACAATGATTTCTCTTTGATATCCCTGATATCCCATGCTCCTTCTAATGCCACAATTTAGCAACTGTGAATGCAAAAGACCATACAGAAAGCATGACACAGAATTAAATTTACTTGAGATAGGAGTATAAAAATTCATTTGTGATTTAGAGAAATATCTGAATTAGATTTTTTACATGACTTTTATTAAAATTAAAAGATACCAATTAATACCTTGATGTTTATAAATGTACTGGAAATATTCTGCCAAAATAACACAGACTCAATCATTCTGGTGGTACTAGTGTAATTTTATTTCCATGTGCAATATTTGATAAAGCTGAAAATAATGTCAACCATCTATCTTAGGATGTATTCATTAATACTTATATCACCAGATTTTCCCCATTATGTCTAGATTGAGAAATGTCGGTAATTTTATCAAATACCAATTTGTTCACTCTTAATCTTTATTGTTTGTATGTTTTTCTACTCATATCTTGAACAATAATTTGAAAGTAAAAAAAAAAAAACCAAATAGTTTAATATTGAAATTCTTCTTTCAGATACATAGGCAATTTTGATATTTAGTATTTAAATACTTTATGCATTTTGAACAGCAGTGCATATGAGGATCTTCTGCAAGCAGTACAGGTATGTGTATTTGATGAGTATGTTTACATACTGTGGCCAAATTTAAGGCTTCAGCTAAAATTTTTTCCCCGAGTATTGAGATTGATCTTCGTTAGTGTCTTCTGTAACTCACGTGAGAAAGTTAAAGAAAAATAACCATGGCATATTTTTACTTCTTATCCACTTATTTAAGGCAATCTTTTGCTATTCCAATGGAGGAGGCTCCCTTGGCCTGGGTAGTTAAATTATTGACAGATTTCATCTGTGCCTTTCTTCACTCACTTAACTTCCAGGAACTTATGTTCCACCATTGATGAAGTTTTATGTCCTGGGAATTTTTATTCTTCTCTCAGTCAAGTGTGTATATGATACAGTATAGCTGACATTTGAGAATCAGCATTTTTCTTTAATTTTCTTTTTATCCTCAGACTCATATCTCAGTTTTCTCTAACACGATACAACCTTGTACAGATACATCCAAGATGGGTAGCCCACAACAGAAATATCAGAAGAGAGTTGTAAGCACATTAACGTTGACTTGTCCTGTTAAGATTTTTCATATATGTGTTAAGAGACTATGGATTTAATACATACCAGTCTTTTATTTCCTGATAAGCTTTAATAGGTTTAATGCACTGCAACATAACACCACAAAATATTCTGTCTCTAAACAGTATAAACAGTATTGTCGCATACTGTTTTCCTAATTTAAAGAAAGGATTAATTTATTCCTCCTCTTGAATTAAAATAGAACTTTTGAGTAATACAAGAGATATAGTATTTCTGAGATAGGCTTTTTCAAGAAGTCTTTAAGACACAAAGTGATAATGAGATACACTGGACACAAATCAGTAGAACAGATGTAAGACACCACTTGCTGAAGTGTGCCAATGATGCAAATGTGAATATGAAAGATTTGGTGAAGCTAAAGAAATCTTATTCCTGCCATTCTTTCTCCAAATTAACTTAGGAAATGACAGTTACAGGACATTTTATTACTGAGAAAGAGATATCACATTAATAGCTCACAAAATATTTAAACTCTTCAATGAATTACACAGTTTCTGCTATAGTCACTGGGGAATAAAAACAAACAATAATTTCTCAGTCCCACAAGGACAGAGCTTTCCTAACCAACCATCACCTACAAGAAGAGAAGTATGAATATGTATCCTGTTGGCTCTAAAAACAAAGGATGGGAAGGAACAAAATTCCAAACTGGTGAATTACACCTCATTCCTAAATGAATCATTGTTAATTATAGCAAAGCTACAAGGACCATTAGGTGAAGTATTTTAAGTATATTAAAATGAAACTCAGGAAACTGAGACAGATTCTCTTGTGTGTCTGTTTAAAGGAAGGCGCACCAAATAAAAATCAGACTAAAATCCATGAATGATAAAACAGAGATGAATGTGAGTTTTATGTTTGCAAGGGTATATTCAAAAATCAGGGCAAGAGAAGTCTTTGTGAGTTGTATTTGATAACATTCTCAGTAGTGGTCTCTTATCCTCTGTAGTAAGGAAGAACAAATTATTTGAGTATCCAGTCATGAATAATTAGCTCACTTCAAGACCTGGATAAGGATTGTCTCTGCCAAGCCATGTAGCCTGAGAGCAGAATCAGAGGTTTATCTTCTATGTGGGGAATGAAAGTGAAGTGGCCAAGTATCTTGTCTATTAAACCTGCACAATGAAGAAATGAATACCAATTTCATCTTAAATTTGACAATAAGTAAAATTGTACTAGTCTAGAAGTAAAGGGTAATGCAGATTTGCAAACAAGGCAAACTTTTGAAGGACCTTAAAGAGAATATGAATATATCCCTTAATGGAGTCTTTGGAAACACAAAGAAGAGGTGGAATGAAATGGCTAAGCCAGTTCAAGATAAGAAGTTATGAACCAGCTGGGCATGGTGGCGCACACCTTTAATCCCAGCTCTCAGGAGGCAAAGACAGGTAGATTTCTGAGTTCAAGGCCAGTCTGGTCTACAAAGTGAGTTCCAGGACAGCCAGGGCTATACAGAGAAACACTGTCTCGAAAAACAAAACAAAACAAAAAATAAAATAAAACAAAAAACAAAACTGGAAATGAAAAACTTAGGATGTCAACCAAAAACCTCAAAGATAATCCTCAGCAACAGAGTTTAAGAAGAAGGAGAGAATCTCTGGCATTGAAGACAAGGTTGAAAAATGCATACCTCAGTCAAGAAATGTTAAATGTAAGAAAATCCAGGCACAAAATGTCCAGGTAATTTCAAACATTAAAACATATAAAAATAGAAGAAGAAACCCAGGTCAAGGACAGAGGGAATATTTTCAACATAAATCCTATAAAAATTCTATCTTGAAGAATGAGATGCCTATCAAGTATAAGAGTCATATAGAATTCCAAATACACTGGGCCAAAAAGAAACTCTCTAGTACATGAAATAATCAAAACACTGAATGTACAGGAAAAGAAAGAAATTAAAGATCAGTGGGTGCTCCAGCCCTATGCCATCTCCTCAGCTACATCTACTGCATTGCTAAAAGAACTCTGAACACTAGGATGGGATTCAGGAGGATAATCTTAAATGTGCCTTGCCTATTTAAATAGATGCACAGGTCTGTCATTTAATGAGTCCCAGTTTTCTGTTCTTTTTTCTTTTTTTCATTTTTATTAGGTAGGTATTTTCTTTATTTACATTTCAAATGTTATCCCCTTTCTTGGTTTTCCTTCCAAAATCCTCCCTATGCCCTCTCCCCTCTCCCTGCTCACCAATCCACCCACTCCAAGACAGAGCTTTGGTTTCAGCATCCACATGAGAGTTACAAAAAAAAAAAAAAAAAAAGTACTTGAAATTGCATCAAGACTAACACTATAAGGTTTCTTTGGGGATCTGTGCTCATAAGTACACACACAAACACACACACACACACTTAAGTCTTTTCTTTAAAAATACATAAAAGGAAAGAACTTCAGAGACCTTAAAACAGATGGTCTGTGTTCCAACTAATAGCTGACTGTGAGCAACCATTTCTGTGTTGTGCCCCAGTACAGGGGAACACCAGGGTCATTATGTGGGAGGGCGTGGGTAGGGGAGTGGGGCGGGGATGCGGGAGGGTAAGGGGAAATTTCTGGATAACTTTCGAAATGTAAATGAAGAAAATATCTAATAAAGAGAAAAAAGAAAAAAAAAAACAGATGGTCTTCCCCACCCTACTCCTCTAAACCTCTGGTTAGCAATTCACGCATGTTGTTTCATCTCAAAGCCCTCACATCTCTCCTTAGGAGAATGGCATGTGCTGTATCATCTTTGCTGGGGTCTATGTTAATCAGATATATATTAAGGGAGATCAGTAAAATTAGATTGAGAAAGGCCCTAGGCCTCCAGGGAGAATATGAAAAAAAGAAAGAAAGAAAGAAAGAAAGAAAGAAAGAAAGAAAGAAAGAAAGAAAGAAAGAAAGAAAGAAATTAAAATCTGCAAAGGAAAAAGACTGAGTAACATAACCTGAGTAACATACCTCTGTAGAGGCAGGTATATTAGACTAACACTTGTACCTCTAATGGAGACTCTAAAATTCCAGAAGTGCCAGGACAGATGTTTCTCAAGTTCTCAGACCACAGATGCCAGCCCAGACTTCTATAGCAAGAAAAACTATTGATCCCCATAGGTGGAGAGAGGAAAAAAAAAAATCAATGGGAAAAAATCTTTTTCATTTGCCTAGAAAGGAATGTGCTAGATTGGTAGGTAATCAACTCCTAAGATCTTCCTGTTTCTGTCTCCTGAGAACTATGATTCCCAAGCAAAACACTGAGATGCTCTATTTTATATGGGCTTTAGGATGGAATGGGTATTCTTGATTACAAGACAAGTACTTCATAAATCTTTCCAGCCTATGAACAATATATGCTTTTTATTTATTATTGATTGGCAGTTTCATACATTTTTTACACTAAATATAAGTCACTGTCACAACTTTAAGAGAACAAAGGAATGAGAGGAGAGAGGAGAGAAGACAAAGAGAGAGGAGTGAGAGGGTGAGAGTGAGGTGTAACAGAGTGAGGTGGGGCCAAGCAGCCCCTCTTATGCTCTTTACTGTTGCTAGGTAACTGGAGAGGAGTTTAGCCTGAAGGTCACAAGCTTGGGACATTGCCTACATGACTTCTAGCCATGCTTCTCTTGTGGGGGCTGTGGGGGTGATAACTTAGACAGGAGCCAGAGTTCCAGGTGCATGAGGGAGCGCCTACCATGTCATGTAGGTGAATTATCACCCTTCCGGGGTTCAGACCTCAGCTCAACTGGAGACCAGCCTGTCTGTGCATAGCCCAATGCTCCACAATGTAGCATATTAAGTTTAATTCATTCCTCACCCAAGTATGTTATATTATGGAGAAGTCAGTATATCTGTGATTTCAGTACTGAAGAATGTAGCATAACCCTGATTCAGCTATACCACTCCTGGATATATAGTTGAATGAACCCATATCCTAAATCAGAAATACCTACCTATAATGCTCACTGAAGGCTCTGGTCACAACAAGGTGACTGTCAAACCAACTGAGATGTAGAGGAGCTGGAGAACAAATGAAGAAAATGTGGTACACGTACAAAATGCAATTGTGTTTAACAGTAAAACAGATCGAAGGTTGTAAGAAAATGCATAGACCTAGAATATAGTACCTTGTGTGAGTTAACCCAGGACTGAAAAGACAAATGCTGTGTCTTATATTTTATCAATGGATCCTAGTTACATTTTTTTTTTGCAGAGGCATGCTTAGCATTATGTGCAGATTAAGTCCAAGAAGATAAAACATAGACCTACTGAGAGATGGAGAGAAGAGAGAAAGAACCACATTCCACACATGATAGTGGAAACTAGGAATGTTGGGACTAGAAAGATCTCAGAATGGGTAGAAGGAAAGGATGCATAAAACGGACTTCTAACAAAATCTAAGTATATATGCAAAAGACATAGTAAGCCTGCTATTTCATAAGCTTGCTATGAAACCTAATATAATCTAGTTTGAGTGAAGGGAGGTCACGTTCATAAATGGGTAAATAGCATTGTTTTAAATAATTGAGTGTGAAAATTTTTATTATATATATATATATATATATATATATATATATATATATATATATATATATATATATATTCTAATTTTATATCATTGGCTAAGAGCATATTCTGGCTTATACAACCAAAGAAGCATCTCCATCAGGATTGACTTCAATATAAGTGTTACCCTTTCAAAGACTCCATTGAGCTCTGGTATGAAGATGTGTCATTAAAAATGTGTCACAGATTAAGAGTTTCACTGTTGAGTGACTCACAGTTACATGCTCTGAGAGAGGAGGCAAGGCACTCTCAATGAACGCATCCAAATTTTACCTTTACTTTTTATATGAACTAAGAATGTGTAAAACCCCTCGTAACTAGTTGTTCTCTCATAAAATTGTCAGTTGAGTCCTAACCAGCATCGTCATGTGAAATAATGTGTCCCGGATAGGTGGATCTCTCTATATGAAACGTGTGCATGTGATTCAGAGAACAAGTCATATTTTCCATAGTAGATGCTATGGGCTTTTTAACAGAAACACTGAATCATTTCAGAAGTGCCTAGTTTCACCTATATTAAAATATTTGTGTGCAACTTTAAGGAATTTCAGATACCTCGCTACTCTTTCCATGTCCCAGCTTTTTGTCTTCTATTCTCGTAGTAAAGTATTTCCTCTAACCCGTATCTTCTGTTAATGCATTCTGTATTATTTTAATGATTTCTAATGTCTTGAGTAGTCTGAAGCAATACAGGATCCTCAGTTGCATTTGCTGAGTGGATTCATTGTCTTTTCAAAATATTTCAATCTCTACTGTAGTTTTGACACTGCCCAATGCTATTTTAACATAGACTCACCATTCCATTTGAATCATTAGTGGCAATCCTGATTTTTATTTTTACATTTTTACATCAAGCTACTGGAAATGTTTGTATTTCACTTTTATTATTTAGAAATGAAATAAAGTTATTGGTGTAAGTTCGACTTCCATTTTTGGATACAATATGTAGGGGTTAGTATAAAGAAATATGTTTGACCCAGACATGAATTCTCCTGTTCATATTAACTTAAAGACTTTATATACTCTTCCTGTTTTCATCTGTGAAACAGAATCTTTCCAATTTTGTTCCAGAGGATGAATATTATTACAGTCAAAATTGCATTCCTTTTGACAACAGGTCATTTCTCATTGACTACCCAAGTGTGGAGGTGATGGGACATAAAACGCAAAATACTTAACCTTGTGTTACTGATTCAACAGTGGCACTGGAGCAAGACAACTCTGTAAGTCGTTCCTGAAACATTACCTCATCTTTACAATAATGACTCAGGACTAAAGAAGTCTCAAGATTTCACAAGTAAGTGTTGTAACAGAAATGTGGAGGGAGTGAAGAGGTGGGGAAGAAAGGATCTCTAAGGGAGAAACAAACAGTGCAGCATGGGGAATAAGCAGGTATGTTAGCCCTAGCCTGTGGCTGCTGTCACATTGTTCTTATTTCTGGTTTTAGAACCTTACACTCAAGGCATGGAAAACAACTCTGTCTCTCTGGTTCTCTGGTTCTCTGGTTCTCTGGTTCTCTGTCTCTCTCTGTCTCTCTCTCACTTGCTCACACACACAAACACACACACACACACACACACACACACACACACACACATATGGGTGTGTACTAATATCAGCCCTCCAACACTATTCTATGTTAAGGCAATTTTATCTGATCAACATTTATTCTAGAAAATGTAGGGCTTTATGCTAGAATGAGTCTGGACAAAACATCATGACCAAGAAGCAAGTTGGGGAGGAAAGGGTTTATTCAGCTTAAATTCCCCATATTGCTGTTGATCATCAAAGGATGTCAAGACTGGAACTCAAGCAGGTCAGGAAGAAGGAGCTGATGCAGAGGCCATGGAGGAATGTTACTTACTGGCTTGCTTACCCTGGCTTGCTCAGCCTGCTCTCTTATAGAACCCAAGACTACCAGCCCAGAGATGGTCCCACCCACAAGGGGCCTTTCCCCATTGATAACTAATTGAGAAAATACCCCACAACTGGATCTCATGGAGGCACTTCCCCAACTGAAGCTCCTTTCTCTATGATAACTCCAGCCTGTGTCAAGTTGACACACTAAACAGGCCAGTACAGAGGCAAACCTAGAGATGTAGCTCAGTTCATAGAGTGTTTTAGTAGCATGCAGGAAGCCCACTCTTCAATTCTCAGCACCATATAAATCAAGCATGGTGCTACATCTCTGTAATACTAGCACTTGGTTCTATGCCCTAGTATAGGGGAATGCCAGGGCCAGGAAGCAGGAATGGGTGGGTTCGGGAGCAGGGGGATGGGGGGTGGATAGGGGATTTTCACAGGGGAAACTAGGAAAGGGGATAACATTTGAAATGTAAATAAAGAAAATATCTAATTTTTTTTTAAAAAGAACAATGAAGTAAGGATAGTAATATTGACTAATACCTTTGGCCAGTAAAATGAAAACCTATCTCAAGCTGGGAATGGCCTGAGTGCATCCTTTAGTTGTATGGAGATGTGTATTATTTGCAAGTAAGCTCATTTCTAATTAGCCTCCATGAGATGTCTTTATAAAACCCTTCCCCAAAATGCTCACCGACTATGCAGAAGACAAAAGAAAAAAGGTGAGAGGAGCCAAAGGAGATGATGACAATAGGTAAACAGAACAGATGTACATGTGAATTAACAGAGACTATGACAACATGCAAGACAGGCCCAAGTCCAAAAAGGGTAGAACATCAGCATGGACAAGGGGAAATGGACTCAAGTTCCCCATCCTAACAGAGAAGCTATTTGCAATTGATACCTCTGGTTAAAAAAAAAATAGTTTTCTCCAATGGAGAATCAACAACACTCTGTGGTAGCTCCAATGCCCTAAAGTAGATGGCCAAGAGAAAATGGACTTTGTACTTTCTGTTATTGTTTTGGTATGTAGTGCTTTATTGGCATTTATTCTTTCTTTCTTTCTTTCTTTCTTTCTTTCTTTCTTTCTTTCTTTCAATCTGCTATGATTTTGTTTTTTGTTTTTTGCTTTTTCTGGTCTTTGAGAGAGAGATAGAAAGAAACATAAAGGGATGACAAACATAAATGTCATAAAAGGATAAACATAGATGGGAAAGGAAGAGGAGAAGATCTGGGAGGAGACCAGAGAGGGGAAGTGATATGATGAAAACATCTTACATTATAATAGTAAGTTAAAATAAACGGTATATTAAGAAATCCATTTCTATGTAAAATGTTAATATACAAAATTTTTTAAATTACATATTAATTTTTTTATGACCCAAGAAACAAGGCTGTATAGAGAGTTTTAATAAAGATAGCAGATAAAACAATTTTCTTTCCTCTTGCAAAAAAGAAACTGTGTCAAAATTGCTTCAAAACCCCTCATTAGAAAGCTTCAAAAGAAGCTTTTAGTTAAAAGTATGTAGATAGCCATCCATTATACATTTATTACTGTGAAGGTTAAAGAAAGCTACATGGCATATTGGTTTTTAAGGTAATTTGCTCAGGGTAGAGAAGGTAGGTAATAGCTAAATGATACAATTGTTAGATAGATGCCATACAGCTGTGAGTAAAACATTATTCATACACTTGAGGTTCTGTATCCATTACTCAATGATATCAGGGTCTGTGCTTGTGCAATTGTGTTGGTTTGTTGATATTTTCCTGTGTAGGAGATGTTTTGATTTTATAATGAAATAATCCAGGTGTTCAGAGTCTTCTTTATAGAGTTAGGCAAGCCAATGTACCTTTATATATATATATTGCAAGGATATATATATATATATATATCCTTGCAATCATCGAACAGGAGCGACAGCCTTTTATTTCATTGGTGATTACTTACTGCTTCTGCGTATTCCAATGAAAAAACTAGGGATTTATAAACTATCTGTAATCAGAAAATCTTGAGTTCTAGAAATTGTAGCAACATACAATAACCTAGAAATAGAATATTGTATTTATAGTCAGTAAATTTATTCAGTTTTTATATTTTGATGTATGAGTAGGGTGTCTCAAAAATGTAGAAATTGTACAATTATAGAATTGTAATGAAATCTCAAAAATGAATAGAACTAGGTAACATAAGATTTTAGAAGCAGCTTAATGGTTACCAATCTAGGCAAATGAAAACAATATATTGTTTTTTCCCTTAAGTTCCAGATCCAACCTTTAATCAGCATAGCAATGAACCTGAAAATATGATAAAATTCTTTTGTTAACATGCTAATAGTGATGGTAAATTTTGTGTATTGCTTATTTTCATATTCTTCTTTATATTAATATTTTAAATGACAACATTATAATGCTAAGCAATGCACTGTGATCACATTCATTTGCTTTACCCTCTTGTCTACTTCCACTCCTGCCAACAGCCTTCTTCCTGATTAGTTCCCATTTCTGACTGATGTGCCTTCTTTTCTTTTATCCTCCTTCCTTTCCTGTTTCCTTCCTCTTTCTCCCTCTTGTTAAAATATTAATTACTGAGAATTACATGCAGTATGCTTTCAGCACATATAGCCTTAATGTTTCTTCTTAAACACTCCTATATTCAACTGACTTCCCAACTCCACCCCTAATGATGGTCTCTCTGTATTTAATAGCCCATTGACTCAAATTTGTGATGCCCATGCACTTCTGGGCATGAGGCTGTTTACTGGAGTGTTGAGTCAAACCTACCAGAAGCTACATACCCTTAAAGTAAACTGATTCTCTCCTGGAAGCCATCAACAGACCATAACTCCTCTGTTATGGTTGGGGTTTATGAACTTCTTCTGCCCCATGATAGAATACCATTGCTTAAACAACAACAGCAACAACAACAACAATAACAACAACAACAACAACAAGATAATTGTTGACTTGAGCTTTTGAGGTCTTATGTAGCCAAACACAGCTGCTATCTGTTTTAAGTGCAGTTATCTTGCTATATCTAAAAACACTGTTGTAAACTTAGAAATGGTTTTAAAACCTTCCTTTAATACCGGTTCTCAAACACTTCAACCCCCCTTCTAGCCCACCAACCAAAGTGAGGGAAGAAAAGATGGTAACTAGGATAAGGGGATGTGGACATTTTAGAGTAGTTCTCCCAGTGGAGTGTTAGATACACCAACGCACCCACAACATTTTTAACCCAAAATTTATGCATCTACAAAAAATGCAGGCATAGGAGATGGAGTAGAGACTGAAGTAATAGCCAGCCAATCACCAGACTAACTTGAGAACCATCCCATGGGCAAGCACTGAACCCTAACACTATTAATGGTACTCTGCTATGCTTACAGACAGGAACAAGTTGTCTTCTGTGGGAATCCACCCAGCAGCTGACTCAGACAGATACAGATACCCACAGCCAAACAATTGTTGGAGCTTTGGGAGTCATATGGAAAAATAGGATAACGATTGTGGTGTCATTAGGGGATAGGACCTCCCTAGGAAGACCAACAGAGTCAACTAACCTGGACCCTTGGGGATCTCAGAGTCTGAACCCCCAAACAAGATTATTCATGGGATGAACCTAGGCCTTCCTGATCATATGTTTCAGATGTGCAGCTTGGCCTTCATGGGAGTCCCAAACAGCTGGAACAGTGCCTTATCCCAAAAGGTGTTGCCTGTTTTACCAGCTGGGTTGCCTTGTCTGGCCTCAATGGAAGAGGAAGCACTTAGCTTTGCAGAGACTTGAAGAGCCAGGATGGTAGAACACCCAAGGAGACCCCAACCCGTTTAAAGAAGAAGGGGAGGGGAATGGGAGAAGGATTGTGTGAAGGTTTTAACTAAGAGGGCTACAGTGAGTGGGATGTAAAATGAATAAGTAAAAACAAAAAATGAAATAAGAATTATCTAAGAAAAAAAGAAAAGGATGTTCTTTAGAGCAATTCCAATCTCAATTGCCAAGATAACAGCAGTCCAGTGTCAGAATAACACACATGAATTGGCAATAGTGACATGAACTAGCAAAAACTGCCAGGCCTCCTCCAAATTGTCATGCATCAGCAGGAGCAACCAGAACCAGCTAGGCATTGCTGTGCCTTTCTCAATAAGTGAAGATCAGTGAAGACTCAACAGAACATTGCAAGGCTAGATATGCCAGCCAATCATCACTATCCACTGAATCCTATTTATACTCTCTCCAAATATCACATGTTCTCCCACAGGTCTTGCCTCATCAAAACACCATGTGAGTTGGCCTCACCATGTGAGTCTGCATCACATGACTCAAACAGAAAATTCCACCTAACACTGTGTTGTGTTCATCTTTCCCAACCCTGGCTCTTAGAGACTTTATGGCTCTCCTTCCGTGATTGGCCCTGAGCTTTGGAAAGAAAGTATGAAATACATGTTCAGTTTGAGGCTGAGTGTGTCACGGTTGGATATTCTCTGCACTTTGGGCACTTGTGACATTCTGCATTAACTGTATCCATGGTAAAGAGGAATATTGCTGATGAGATTAAAATGCTCCAATCATCTATCAATAGTCTGATGAATTTAAAGACAAGTTGGTACCATGTCTAACCCTGGATCATTAGACCTTATTGCTTAAAACACTACATGCAGTGGTCCCAGAACCTATAGAAACCATGGAATTACTAATTTAGAAGCTTCCTCCTTTCTAGCTAGATCTCAATGAACTAGATGGTGTTATGTAGGCTTCTGGGGAAAAATAAGTCTTCTACAGTCTTGCCCAGTGACCAGCATGGCAATAATATCAATACAACAGTTGTATGAATGTTATATGGATTAACCAACCACTTTCTATAGGAAATACATGTTAGATACTACAAATCTGGCTATAAACTCATGGCTTGGTGGCCAACAGGCCTTAGGGTTAAACCTAGCACTACTGCTTATTTGTGCTTTTTCCTTTATATGTTCATGATCCATCCATTCAGTATATGTAGCCTCCATGTAGGTAACTGCAAATGTTGTGTGCTCATGATTAGTATCCAGAAGAAAGTAGCTTACTGCCTATCTACCCAACCTTAGAAACTGAAATTCTCCCAGATCTTCTCTAATGTTGGCAGTGTCTTGGAAAGGGTGACATATATATTACATCTGTTGTGCTATCCTCATTAATAACTTAATCTTGGGTCTTTTGTCATTATGAACCCCCACTTTGGCTATCAACCACTGCCCAATGAAGCTTCTTTGACCAGGACTATGAACACCACTACTGTATGGTTATAAACATAAATATTTGATGTGGTTTGGATACATGACAACTTAGTATAGTGCCAGTAGTTGAGTTCCCATATAGCCTGTGACTACCCTACTCATAGGCCTTTGACTCAGTCTGCAGTAACAGAAATGTATTCTTTCCCATGGAGGGCATCTTGAAGCCAATGAGATAGTTGATTATTTGCATAATAGTTATTCTGCTATTGCACCAGTGGGTATATGATTTCAGACAGTTCAAGCTTGTATGATGTAGGATCTATATTTAGGTGTGATAGTTGATTTTTCTCTTCCAATTCTTTGTATCTTACCTCCTGGCAGTATGAAAGCTAGCCAAAAAAGAAAGAAGGAAGAATCAGATCAATTCCAGTTTGGTTTCTTTGCGTCCTTCATCAAGAATGTTTATTGACATTTGTTTCTTTGTTTTATTTTAGAATTAAGTAGATATTTCAGTAGAAAAATAATAATTTGGGCATTGTAGCTAAAGGTTTAGATTAAATACCATTTTATGTCACCACTGAAGAATATATAACTCCCCCCATTATTTAATTCAATATATTTAAGATAAATAAGAATTATGCTCTTGTAAATAATTTCAGATGAAGTAATAACAAATACAGAATGACAGCTGCCACTCCTACTAGTCACATAAATGCAAATGTGAAATAAAGACATGCCATGACACCAAGCTTCCTGCTTCTGTATGCGCCCTCATGAATTCTTCCTTAGACTTGGTTCTCTTGTCTCATGTACATTTCAGCAACTGCCATGGTCTTTCTCACTATGCTGCTCTTATGCAGGTTCTTATCCCTGTAGGGGTGAAAACTACAAACAAACAAAACAAAACAAAAAACAATTGAGTTAAAGATACTTATTCTGTTCCAGTTCAGGAAGCCACAATCCTGAAGTCTGGTCGTTAGCTGGGCCAGGCTTCTTGCAAATGTTCTAGAAGGGTCTACTTTCCTGTTTCCTCTATTTTCTCATGGATCATGGCATCCCTTAACTAGTTGGAGGATAACTTCCATATTTGCTTTTCTTTCTCCTTCTTATATGCTCCATGGGCACTTATGTCCACACTACAATCTGTAACCAATTATAACAGAATTTATTTTTTTGACAAATTATATAACTTTTTTCTTTAAGTTCCTGGTGAACTTGAAACTGTGGAAAACACTGTTTCACTTACATATTTTTAAATTTCTCAAATCCTCATGGTTTATTCAGCAGACTCCATCAGCTTCCATGTAGGTTCAAGCAGTTGCAGAAAGCCAACATCTAGTTTTGGCAAGAGACTACATGAAAATATGATGTCTAGTTTCCCATTTGTCAAGAAGAATAAAACAAATGCTCACATTTGCTCCATCAAACTCCACTTTGGGATATTCAGCTTTGCCCTGGCTGATGTTTTAGATTCCACATCCCAAGAATTCCTGTCATAGATGGAATGTACCAGTTGGCAGGCCTGGAGACTGCAGTTCCCCTGAAGCAGCTGCATCTTTATGTGAGCCCTGATTGACAGAGAGCTTCAAAAGAAGACATTTTAACTACTTCTAAGACAGACGAAAGGAAGTAATCAAGATACTTGGACATGAACATCACCTCCTCTAACATCAGTGAAATCAGCATAGTATTTTGCTTATACACTTGAGTGTGCTCTAGGCAGTGATGAGTTCAAATACCATTAGAATATGGATCCTGAACTTTAGCAATGGGTAAAATGCGTTCTACAGGTTTTAGCGATGGGTGAAATAGTAGGTCAAAAACATTGATGGGAAACAATTAAAACACAGAATGTTACATTATTGAGCTGGTTTGAAGATTAAATCTAGTGAGAAAACTTTACTCATGAATCCCTACAAGGGGATTGTGACAGGATTTTCCAGGTCCAATCACAATAAAATAGGAGCAGCAGGAGGCATGTGATTGAACAGGGAAAAGGGAGGCAGCTCAAAGAGTTGGAGAGACAGAGAGTCTCAGGTCCTGGGGAGAAAGGCCAAGATGAAGGAGGAGAGACAGGAGAAAGAACCTGAACCAGCATGGCTTAAATAGCCACAGGTAGTTATGTTATCTTAAGGTTAGAATAGCTTGGATAAAACTTTTATCATTATCAATTGTTTCTCAATTTATTGTATTGACATCTTGTAAATTAAGAATTTATTAATACATAAATCTGATTGGTTAATTATAATCATCAAGAGTTTTGATTTACTGGTTTACTGGAATGTGGGGCCGCTCATTGCAGGAGTATAGAAGGAACTAGCAGTTCCAGGGATAAGGGAGCCAAGGCTGAGAACCAGACACTGGAGGGGGAGGAGGGCAGTGGGGGATGGGTGGAGAGAGTAGCATAGGAAGCCTGCTGATCTGGCCCCACTGGGGAGTTGGTGGGCTGAGAGAAGCAGGAACATGGAGAGTTGGCAGGTTCTTTTTAATATTTCCACAACAGGAGATTAGTTGGTAGACAGGAAAAGGTAAACTTTTTCCTCCTTTAATTCTTCTGTCTCTTATTAGCTATACTTCACTCCAATTCTTAAAAATACTGCATACTTGGGTATTGTGGGATTCTGGGCTAATATTCAATTATCAGTGACTATATACCCTGTATATTATTTTGTGATTGGGTTACCTCACTCAGGATGATATTTTCTAGTTCCATCCACTTGCCTACAAATTTCATGAATTCATTTTTTTTAATAGCTGACTAATACCCCATTGTGTAAATGTGCCACATCTCTGTATCCATTCCTCTGTTGAAGGACATTTGGATTCTTTCAAGCTTCTGACTATTATAAATAAGGTTGCTATGACCATATTGGAGCATGTGTTCTTCTTATGTGTTGGAGCATCTTCGGGGTATATGATCAGGAGTGGTATTGCTGGGTTCTCAGGTAGTACTATGTCCAATTTTCTGAGTAACTGCCAAACTGATTCCAGAGTGGTTGTACCAGCTTGAAATCTCACCAAAAAATGGAGGAATGTTCCTCTTTCTCCACATCTTCACCAGCATCAGCTGTCACCTGAGTTTTTGATTTTAGCCATTCTGACTGGTGTGAGTAGATTCTCAGTGTTATTTTGATTTGCATTTTTCCAATGACTAAAGATGTTAAACATTTCTTTAGTTGTTTCTCAACCATTTGGTATTTGTCAGTTGAGAGTTCTTTGTTTAGCTCTGTACTGCCTTTTTATTTATTTATTTATTTTGGTCTTTTATCTTATTTGTTTATTTATTCTTGGGTAATGCCCTTCCTAGTACACATATTTAAATGCACTTTTATTAAATATGTTTGATCAGAGCCATATTTTTTATTAGATAGTTTCTTTTTTCTGATTTTTATTAGATATTTTCTTCATTTACATTTCAAATGCTATCCCGAAAGTTTTTAATAAGAATATTTGGTTCTCTGGAGTCTAACTTCGCATGTTCTTTGCATATTAGCCCTCTTTTGGGATGTAGGATTGGTAAAGATCTTTTCCCAATCTATTGCTTGCCATTTTGCCCTATTGACAATGTCCTTTGCTTTACAGAAGCTTTGCAATTTTATGAAGTTCCATTTCTCAATTTTTTTATCTTAGAGCATAAGCTATTGGTCTTCTGTTCAGGAAACTGACCCGAGATACAATTCACAAACCACATGAAACTCAAGAAGAAGGAAAACCAAAGTGTGGATATGTCGGTTCTTCTTAGGAGAGGGGACAAATTACCCATGGAAAGAGTTACAGAGACAAAGTGTGGAGCAGAGACTGAAGATATGACTATCCAGAGACTGACCCACATGGGTATCCATTCCATACATTGTCACCAAACACAGACATTATTGTGGATGCCACCAAGTGCTTGCTGACAGAAGCCTGTTATAGCTGTCTCCTGAGAGACTCTACCAGTGTCTGACAAATACAGAGATGGATTCTTGCAGCTAAGCATTGGACTGCACACAGGGTCCCCAATGAAGGAGCTAGAGAAAGTACCCAAGGAGATTAAGGGGTCTCCAACCTTATAGGTGGAACAACAATATGAACTAACCAGTACCTCCAGAGCTTGTGTCTCTAGCTGCATATGTAGCAGAAGATGGCCTAGTCAGCTATCATTGGGGAGCGAGGTCCCTTGGTCTTGCAAACTTTATATGCCCCAGTACAGGAGAACACCAGGGCCAAGAAGTGGGAGTGAGTGGGTAGGGGAGCAGGACTGGGGGTGGAGAGGGTATAGGGGACTTTCGGGATAGCATTTGAAATGTAAATGAAGAAAATACCTAATAAAAAATTGAAAAAAAAAAAGAAAAAGTCAACCAGTTGATAAAATATAATGTTTAAACTGGTAAAATTATCTTTTTATCTTTTATAAAAATAAAACTCTACACTGATTTATCAAAATAAGCTCATGATTTTTACAGATGTGATCTATGAATATTAAACAGAGAACAATAGCAAGTAGATCTTTTCTTTTTCTTTTCTTTCTCAGTAGCTAGAGATCTAAACAGATTCTTATACAGTTTGCAAAATTGACTCTTTCAGATTCCTTAAGGACTACAATATTTTCTGCCACCCTTGAACCTTAAAAGCTGCCTTATTTTGGAGATTTAAGACACGTGAAGCTGCAGCTTTGTTATACTTATTTCCAACATTTCTCTCTCTCTCACACACACACACAGAATGAGAGGGGAAGAGAGAGAGAGAGAAAGAGAGAGAGAGAGAGAGAGAGAGAGAGAGAGAGCTCCTTCTGTTATTTTCTATCTTTTAAGGCCCCACATCTTGTAGTCTGAGGCTGATGACAAATTATTCAATGCTATGATCAAAGGGCCATTTTATTTTCCCATTAAATTTTCTGAATATAATATAAATTAAGGAACTTGAAGAGATATGAATTTCCAAGTGAGTATATACATACATTTTCAACCAAGAGTCTTTTCTTTTGCTACATTTATTTTTTTCTTTTGAGTTCTAATTTGGTAAATAGTATAGAAGGCATGAAAATTGTTTACTCTGGAAAGAAGTTTTCCAGATTATCCTTGTAATTATTTCAAAGATGCTAAATATACTGGAGGGAAAAAGCCATGCAAAAATATATACATTTGTTTAAAAAAATATTCTTTCACCAACTACTATGATTTCAACCCAGTAGGTGTTTGAAAACACTAAAGACAGAGGGCACACTCCTAGAAAATGAGTACTAGGGGGTGACTAGAGGGAGAAAGATGGTGATGTCATTCAATAAATAGATTTAAAATATACTTATGATGAATATGAAAAGGAGAAATTAAGAGATATTTTTAATTTAAGAAGAGCAAAGTGATATAATGAAAGCCTTTTTGGTAGAACAGCAGTTAGATGGAGGACTGAAAGTAGAACTTGGATAAAACATGAGTGAATGTGGTCAAGCGGAAAATCAGGTAAAGAAGATGGATTTGTTATGGGAAAAGTTGAACCATGAAGCATACTAACCTCCTTTGTAGGTGAGTGTTTTATCCTAGACAGAATTAATAATCATTAGACATTTTCTTCTAATTAAAGGATTTCCTTCATTAAAGGATAAGAATATCACAATAAAACAGATTTGTGATTAATGTTTATTATACAAGTTGTTAATTTCTGTATTTGTGTTTGTTCTCATCTCATCATCTCAGACATGCCTATTCTGGTTCTGCTGTTTAGTATGACCACATGAAAAAACCCATACCCTGTCCACTCTAGTCTTCCTATTTCATTACAGTTTTGTTGTTGTTGTTGTTGTTGTTATTGTTGTTTGGTTTTGGTTTTATTGTCTTGTTGTTGTTGTTGTTTTTGCATTCTGTCAGACACTTCACTCATTTATGCTTACACATTGTCTGACTCTGCTAATGTGTTCTTGAACTACGTGGACAGAGAGATCTTTGTGGTCCTTGTTTCTGATTTTCAAGAATCTTATTAAAAGCACATACATGAGAATGTGTGTTTGGTATTTAAAGACTTGAGAAATATATTTTCTTTGGCTAAAAACAAAGCCAAAATTATTGTCCTTCATCAAAAACTCCTATAAAATAGCTTTGGGTTAATTAAGGAGCATCTTTGTTGCTTCATTTCCCTGGGACCCTGACAAGGAGCAGTGTCAGCATTATCTCCTTAAGCTCTGCAGCAGACGTGTTCACGTTCTGCAGAGGTCATGAACAAAAGTTTCTCATCCAGGGAGATATTTTCTTTAGATCAGATTCAGGACGTAAGATGACAGCAAGCCAGTGTGCTCACTGTTTTTCTGGGCTCATTCTCACACATATCCATTTCTCTTCACAGCATAACATGGACTCAACATTTATAGGAGGTGAACTCTCAGTCTCACATAAATGAATCTGCAAGCACAAGTATTTTTGGCAGAAACACAATGTGTTCTTATTACTGAGACCAGCTCATTCTCTGGAAGTGCCATGATATGTCTTCCTAAAGGACAATACCCATTGATAAGTTGACCAGTAAAGGGCACCTTAACTATCTTCAGAGGGCCACTGATATATGAAGTTGTCATTGTTATCTTTACCTTATTTTTGTTTCCTTTGACATTTGCGAGTATCATTTATTTTTTTAGTGGAGTAAAATAAATATCCAAAAAGGAATTAAGAAAATCCCTGATATAACAATTACCCACAATGAAAAGCCAGCAATTTTGATATTGTGAAATCATTATATGTTCAGATATTATATATGAAATAGTATTTTTTAAAAAAATATAATGAACAGGTTTTTTTTCCTCTCTTTATTAGATATTTTCTTCATTTACATTTCACATGTTATCCAGAAATTTTCCCTTACCCTCCCGCGTCCCCGCCCTGCTCCCCTACCCGCCCCCTCCCACGTGATGGCCCTGGCATTCCCCTGTTCTGGGGCATATAGAGTCTGTATAACCAAGGGGCCTCTCCTCCCAGTGATGGCCAACTAGGCCATCTTCCTCTATATATGCAGCTAGAGACATGAGCGCAGGGGGAACTAGTTAGTTCATGTTATTCTTCCACCTAGAGGGTTGAAGACCCCTTCTGCTCCTTGGGTACTTTCTCTAGCTCCTACCTTGGGAATCCTGTGTTCCAGCATATGCTATAGTGTTTATTTTGGTGGCTGATTATGGGAGGGATCCCTGGAAGCCGCCATCACTGGTTGGTCCATCCTTTTGATTCAGCTTCACACATGATCTCTGTAACTCCTTCAGTGTGCGCTTTGTTCTTGGTTCTAGGAAGGGGCACTGAGACCACATTTTGAACTTCATTCTTCTTGAGA
>CACVCL010022149.1:0-47555 GCA_902729485.2 Mus minutoides | reverse complement strand
GAGAGAGAGAGAGAGAGAGAGAGAGAGAGAGAGAGAGAGAGAGAGAGAGAGAGAGATGTTCAAGTTGGCCATGGGGAGAAGGTCTGAGGAGACACCTTGGGAAGAAACATCTGAAGGGAGAGAGTCAGAACAATATAACCATATCATGGGGCCAGGGCGGCCAGGTAACCAGATTGGCATAAGGGGTTAAGGTAGATCATTTAACTGCTGAGGTACTGTGGTGCCCCTTGAAATACAGCTTGGTTTCTCTGTGTGGTTACTGGGGACTAGCAAAGATACAGAAATACAGCTGGTGGTGTAATTCACTGATTACACTTATATTAAAATGATTCATTTTACAGATAGTATTTAATTTTAAATGCCACCCACCTTCGTCTTCTTCTCTTACACTGATACACACTTTTCTTGATCCTGTGCCTCCTCCTGTGATAAGTACGTGTATATTCAGCTCTTCACCACACTGACTGTGTATCAGTTTCCACACACAGAGAAAACTGGTATCACTGAACTTTATGGTAGCCCAATTTTTAACTTTTATTTTTTTATTTTTTGAGTATGTGAACAATGGGTGCTTTTGCTCAATTATTTTTTGAAACAGAGTCTCACTCTGCACCCCAGGCTGGCCTCGAACTCATGAAGATTTATATGTTTTTGCCTCTCAAGTGCTGTGATTACAGGAATGTGCCTACACATCTGAATTTATGTGGTTTTGACTTTTGGACCGCTCTGAATATAGGTTTCCAAATCAGGCATAGAGACTTACATCCTCACAGTGCCATGCTCCTGGTTGCTGTATTCCCACATCCTTACCAATGTTTGGCTCATTGTGTTGCCAGCACTCACTTCCTTGGATATGCATGGGGCTGGTGTTCTACTCTGTGAACCCATAGCCATTAGCGCCAGTGGATACACTCTTCATAGATTTTCCAACCATTTATATTTCTTTCTTAGAAATTTATACAATCAGATATCGTGTTTACGTTAACTTTTGTTGAGGGAGGGGAAAGAAAGGATTTATTTGGCTTACATGTCTTGGTTCATGGTTCATCACAGAGGGAAGCCAGGACAGAAACCCAAAGCAGGGAAGTAGGAACTGAAGCAGAGACCTAGAGGAATGATGCTTACTGGCTTGTTCTTCATGGTTTTCTCAGCTTGTCTTTTTCTACAATCAAGGTCCAGCTGTCCAAGGGTGGTACCTTCCACAGTGAGCTGGGCCCTCCCACATCAACCATGAATCAATAAAGTATTCCACAGACTTGCCAATATGATAGAGGCATCTTTTTGATTGGAGTTTTCCTCTTCCCGTGTGTCTCTATGTTGTTTCAAGTTAATAGAAAATGGACCCTCTGTCAAACTGATGTGCAGACACATCACTATTAAACCATAACCTTTCCTTTCTTGCTTATGCCCAAGTTCTTGTGTTAATAATATTACATTGTATATTACATTATAAAATACAGTCCCAACCCAGACCATTCTAGCTGTTGAGACATTTAAATTGTTCATGTGCTTGAATATCAAGCTCTCAATGGATTTATGATTTATAAATATTTTCTCTCTGTTGCTGTACAGGCCTCAGACTGTAAATTTAAGTGTGGCCAGCAGAGGGCTCTAATGTGCAAAGAAGGACCAGTACTTGGGTGAAGATGGCTCTGTTTAAAATCAGGCTCTTATCCATAGAGACTCAGCAACAGAGTTCACAATGGGAATGGGTCCATTGGTTACACTGACTTGTTTACCTCAATGGCCCAAACTGGTAGTGCCCAACTTTTGAGTTCCTTAGTAAAGAAATTACTCTAAATTCCTTTCTTTCTTTCTTTCTTTCTTTCTTTCTTTCTTTCTTTCTTTCTTTCTTTCTTTCTTTCCTTCCTTCCTTCCTTCCTTCCTTCCTTCCTTCCTTCCTTCCTTCCTCCCTCCCTCCCTCCCTCCCTCCCTCTCCCTCCCCCTTTCTCCCTCCCTCCCTTCTTTCTTCCTTCCTTTCTTCCTTTCCCTTTTTACCAGTATTTTTTAATGGTATATTATTTGCTATTTCCTCTCATACTTATGTTTAATCTTGTTCACACTTTTCATTATTGGGCAATATTTTGACTTTACCTCACTGTTTTATTTGTCTTTATTTTCATGTTGCAAGTGTCTCATCTGCATGTATATAAGTGCACTGCATGTGTTCAATATCTATAGAGGCCAGAAGAGGGTGGAAAAATACCTAAAACTGGAGCTATAGGTGTTTGTGAGCTGTCATTTACTGAGTGTGTGTGTGTGTGTGTGTGTGTGTGTGTGTAACAGAACCTGGTTTCTCTGTAAGTGGAAGGAGTGCTCTTAACTGCTGAGAGCCCCCTTTCTATTGAGACATTTCTCACTGTATGTCTCTGGCTGGCCTAGAACTTGCTATGTAGACCACATGGCCCTGAGCTCATATAGATCCACCTTCCTCTGCCTTCTGAGAATAAAGGCCAGTACCCCTATACCTGGCTTTTTCACCTGTCTTTAAAAATTAAGTAATCCTGTTTTATTTTTTCTTGTCTTTTCTTTTCTCTTCCCCCTTTCCCCCCTCTTCCTCCTTCCCTCCTCCTCTTCCTCTCTCCCCTCCCCCTTCCCCCCTCCCTCTCCACCTTTTCCCACCTCCTCTTCCTCTCTCTCCCTTCCCCTCTCCCCCCTCCCCTCCTCCTCTTCCTCCTCCCCCTCCTCCTCCACTTCTCCTCCTCCTCTTCCTTCTCCTCCTCCTGTCTTTTTGAGATGGGGTATCTCTGTATTACCCTGGCTGTCCTGGAATTCACAGGCCAGGCTCCTGTTTGTATTTATTTTCTTCTCACATCTATCTAATTTTTTTTAAAGTTTTTTCCTTATTTGGGTTTTCTTTTTATTAAATGTTTTTTAATTGAAATAGAATTGTATCACTTCTCCGTCCCTTTTCTCTCTCACGCTCATCCCAGTCACCCATCCTGAATGCTTCCCAGGCTTCTCACCTTCCTACCCACCTTCCAACCGATAGCCTCTTTATCTTTGACTATATTAGTCACACACAGGCACACACATACCCACAAATACATACATGTGCATGTACAAATATGTGAGTCATGTGGTTACCCATGGTTTTCAGTCAAACCAGAAATTGTTGGCCTTTTAAAATGTATTATTTATAAGGGCAAACTGTTATTTGGATGTATAGCTATAAGTCATTAAAGGAACTACATAATTTGTTTATAAATCTATTGTTTTCAGATAAAACAGAGCTAGTAAAATTTGTTAGAGTCCAGCCCCACTTCTCTCTATAAGTACTATAAAACATGTATAATACATAAATATATAGTGCTGAGTTAATCTCTTGGTTGGGTGATAGATATGGCTTCAGGGGTAACCACTGTGTTGGACAAACAATAAGAGGGCTCATTCACAGGAGAGGCTAATTCTTCCTCTTTCAGCAGACTAGAGCAGCTTGTGGTTCTTTCTTTAGGGGTGGGACTTCACTCAGTTTTTCTCCTCCTACATTAACATGTCCATTGACATTGCTATTGTTCCGGTCTTGTTTCTGCAGCCATTTCAGGAGAGGCTGTTTCACTGCAGCCTTCCTGGTACTCTGGAGCTTACAGTTTTTGCACTCTTTCCTCTGGCATGATCCCTGAGCTATGGATGATGGACTTTCCTCTGGCATGATCCCTGAGCTAAGGACGACGGAGCTGTGGTGCCAGGGTACTTTTGGGGCACTGAGATCTCCACACTCTGGGTCTCTGCTTTGTGTCCAGTTGTGGTTTTCTGGGATGGTCTCTGTCTGCTGTAGAGAGAGGTGGTAGCTACACTGATCTCTGGGTATAAGAACAAGATGCAGAGAAATTATGCTTGCCTAGCAAAGCAGTGGTAATAGATTCTTTTCTTTTTTATTTATTATTTAATTTTTAAAAAGATTTATTTATTATGTACAATGTTATGCCTGCAGGTAAGCCTGCAGGCCAGATGAGGGCACCAGATTACATTATAAATCGTTATAAGCCACCATAAGGTTACTGGGAATTGAACTCAGGACCCCTGGAAGAGCAGCCAGAGCTCTTAACCGCAGAGCCATTTTTCCAGTCCCTTTATTTAAATTTTTAATATTTGTGTTCATTGTTGTTTTGCCTGCATGTATGTCAGTGTGAGGGTGTTAGATCTTGGTTGAGAGCTGTCATGCGGGTGCTGGCAATTGAACCTGACTCCTCTGGAAAAACAGTCAGTGCTCTTAACTAAAATCCATGACTTCCTTAGTCCCAGGAAACTGGCTAGGTCTCTAGTACAGACATGAATTCCCTCCTGTTGACTGGGCTTTACATCCAGTTTGACAGGTGTTGGTTCCTACTGACACGTGGATGCCACTTATGGTACCTTTACAGATATCTTTCTAAGCTGGTCATGGCCTTGGCATAGATGTTGCATCTGAGGAGATCTGCTAACTTGCTTCCACCCTTGGCAGCTTGCAATGTATGCTTTGGAATCATGGAGACCTGGCTGCAGGAAACAGACTTTTGTAATAAATCTGTGAGAGAAAGGTGCAGACCTTTTCTATTCTAATTTTGTTCATTTGGATACTCTCCACTCATTCAGGACCTCACTGGCTTGGGACTCCCTCTACCCCTACAATTATACTTTACAGCAACGTGAATAAGCAACCGAGCTTTATGAATTCATAGTGTGAGAACAAACTGCACCACAAATTTATAAATATGTTTATTTAGAGGATACACAAACAAAGTTTTAAGTAATAAGTAGATGCAAATGGGGACCATTGAAAGAACTAACGACAGAGTTGCTCTCATCCTCTCCAGGTTTGTAACACAGCATTTCCATTGGTGTGGATATTGGGTATCAGTCTCATAGTGGGCCAAGAGAATCCCCACAGGCTGCTTTTAAGTTTCGATGAGCAATTTATCTCGTTATTAGACTTGGTGAATGAATACATTATTCATGAAAATCAGAATTGTTCTTGATTTTTATTTTCGAAATATTTGGGGCTCTGATTGGAGCAGGAACAGGGCAGGCGAGTGTGCCATCCTCAGATTAGGGGACACCTTTTGTGTTTTTCCCATTAGGTCATTTGTCCATTTGGCATCCTCTGTAGTACAGGGATTTAAAATCATCTGGGGAGGTAATGAAGGTATGTTGCCCAAATATTCACCTTCATTATCACTGATCTTGAGTCACACACAAAAAACCCTGAGAACTAGTCTCTAAAATAAGGAGGAGAAAATCTTCAGTTCTTCAGGAGACATTAAAGCAGAGGAAAGACCAAAAGCTGTGTGGGATGTCATTTGACAGAGTAGACATGGTGACGTTGTCTTACTTCTACCATACTGCTTTCTTAGTTCTGAATGTGATTCATTCAGTAGCTCTTGTCCTTCGGCCTGACAGAGGCCTCTTCTGGGAGCAATCTCTTGCTCCAGAGCCCTTCACTGGCTGGCACAGGTGTTCTCTGGTCACTCTGGCCTTGCTGGTTTCTGCTCAGCTGTGTTTCACAACAGTGTAGCCGAAGGCAACATTGAACTCATCCGTATCCTCCTACATCTGCTTTCTAAGTGCTGAGAGTATACTCACCCATAGCCATGCCTGGCTCATTTTTTTTATATTTTCAAAGTAAGGTTATATTAGTTACAACGTAGTCAACCTAAATTAAATATCTATTTTCTGTATATGAACTATGTTATCATAGAGTTAATATAACATGCGAATATTAATGTTGTAAATGATGTAAGATAAACATCCGTTTCAACAGGAAAAATTGTAAGGAAACATGGACACATGTTCTAAAAATATCCAGAGCCAATTGCCTTCTGAATAGAAAAAAATTCATGTTGCATTATGACTGTATTCACTGGAGATGCAGAGAGAGTAGACAACACATTTGAACCCATAGTAAAGAATAAACCTAATGTTTGTAACTAAAGAGATGGACACAACTTCTATAATCAATGTGGTAATTGTTCCTGGGCTCTGAGCATCTTTCTCTCCGCTATTTTGATAAGGACAAGGTTTCTGTCATTTCTCACATTCAGAGTCACGATTCTTTTCCTTCCCCAGCATCAAATATTTTCTGCACTAATGTCTTGGTCTCTGTCCCATGGCTGTGAAGAGACACCAATACCATGGCAACTCTTACAAAAGAAAGCCTTAGAGTTCCAGAGGGTTAGTCCCTGATCACCATGGTGGGAAGCAGTCAGATATGGTGCTGGAGCAGTAGCTGAGAGCTTTGCAGCTGGGTAGGAGGTATGGGGTGAAGAGAGAGAGACAGAGAGAGGCAGAAAGACACACAGAGAGAGACAGAGACTGGTTCTGGCATGGGCTTCTGAAACTTCAAAGCTCACCTGTAGCTACACACCTCCTCCAACAAGGCCACACCTCCTCCAACAAGGCCACACCTCCTCCAACAAGGCCACACCTCCTCCAACAAGGCCACACCCCCTCCAACAAGGCCACACCCCCTCCAACAAGGCCACACCTCCTCCAACAAGGCCACACCCCCTCCAACAAGGCCACACCTCCTCCAACAAGGCCACACCTCCCAATGATTCTGATCCAGTTTATCAACTGGGGTCAAAGCAGGCAAATGTATGAGCTTATGGAGACCATTCTCATTCAAACAAGCACAACTAAGCAACTTTTTTGGGGGGAGGGAGGGCTCATTGGGGGGGGAGGGCTCATTGGGGGGGGAGGGCTCAGATCTTACCTGTAGAATCACAGAATTGATTCATCCAGCACCTATAAAGTAAGGTCCATTACTAATATATTAGCATTTCCATGTAGGAACAGAGGACTTCATCTTGACTTTTAAAAAAGGTTAAATTGAAGATAGACATGTTTCTGTGGTGCATTGAGCTGGAATACAAATTTCTATCCCTAGGCCAGTGATTTTTATTTCTCTATGCTGGTTTATGTTTCTGGAGGACTGGCTTTTTTCTGGAGTCTTCCTTGGATACTGAACCAGCATAGAGGGTGGAGGAAATTATAGATCAGAGAAGTTCATGCAGGAAGATATTTCTTTATTGGAGGCCAAGTGTATGAGGAAGTTTAAAAATTCCAAGGAGGAGGCAGAGGCAGGCGGATTTCTGAGTTCGAGGCCAGCCTGGTCTACAAAGTGAGTTCCAGGACAGCCAGGGCTACACAGAGAAACCCTGTCTCGAAAAAAACCAAAAAAAAAAAAAAATTCCAAGGAAAGCAGTTGTGAATAGGAGTTGTTGTTCATGGAGCAAAGATCTGGGAGCATGTATCTTGAAAGTATTACAGACTTCACTCAGGAAGATGGTTCCTAGGGAAAGAGGACTTTAGTGGTATGCGTACTGTAAAGGGTCTGGGGTTGGTTCCAGCTGGGTTAACCATTGCAGATTGGAATGTGAGGACTTTAATAGTGAGCTGTCTGTCTCCCATGACTCCTGCCACTTGCTGTCTCTGTAGATGAAGTGGTCATTCACACCCTCAGGGACGTTCTTCTCCTTCTGACTGTAAATGCGCTACAGATACCTATGCTTTCTACCGTTTGTGTCTACTGTCCATCGCTCCTGAATCACCAACAGTGGGCTTTCTTTGTAATTGTATCTTCCCTATATTCTGCATCTAGTGACATGGTCAGGTGGTTTCTATCCTCTAGTCTATTTATGTGGTCTATTGATTTACACATATTGAGCCTTCCCTGAATCTCTAGAATTAAGCCACTTGGTCATGGTGGGTAATATATTTATTTGATGTGTTCTTGAATTTGATACACACTCTTTTTGGAATATTTACATCTAAGTTCACTAGAGATACCCGAGTATAGTTTCATTTCCTTCCTTCCTTCCTTCCTTCCTTCCTTCCTTCCTTCCTTCCTTCCTTCCTTTCCTTCTTTCCTTTGTAGTATGTGTGGGACAAATTTTACCATAGTAATCAGTTTTTACTTTCCAACCTAGTGTTGTTAAGCAGATTCACCTGCCACTGTTCATCAACAGATGATGGCAGTTTCTGACCCAGATCTTGACATGGAGATCTTGAGGCATAGAGGCCCTGAAAAGCTTAGGCCCAGGCAAGTTAGTACAGGACTTTAACCCTAGGAGACTGAGCAAACAGATCTCTGAGTTCAGGGTCAGCCTGGGACAAAGCAAGTTCCAAATCCAGGTTTGGTGGTACACACCATTCATCTGAGTCACATATCTGCGGGAGGCCTTCATAAGGATGATGGAAGAAGGAAGGCTCTTTCTTTCTTTCTTTCTTTCTTTCTTTCTTTCTTTCTTTCTTTCTTTCTTTAACTTGCTTGCACTTACTTGCCAGCACATCTGTTGGAACCCACTTCTTCAAGATTCCAGCTTATAGAAGACCAGCTGAAACACCTAGCCATGTGGGACTGAACAACTACTAGATTTCTGGACTTCCCATTAACAGCTACCCATTGTTGGGTTAGTTGGAGTATGGGCTGTAAGTCATTACAATAAATTCCCTTAATATATAGAGACATTCCATAAGTTCTGTGACTAGAGAATCCTGACTAATACAATGGGGAAAATCCAGTGAATTAAAAAACAAAGCATGAGTCACTCAGCCAGATTTTCCACATCCCTCTCCAGGATCTGTCGAGGTGAATCTCCCTGAACCTCCTATTCTATAGCTTCTTTCCAGCCCACTGGATCTAGCTGGGCTCTCACATTCAGTGCCACAGCTTTGTCTGTCCACCCCCGCCTATGCCATGGTCTACTACTAGGCTTCTGCTCAGAATTCAATCAGGAGATAAACACATTGAAAATGAATCAAGTCGAAATGAGGATGGAATTGATAAATCCAATAATTCAACCAGAGAACTCAAAGAAAGATCTTACAAGCAGAATGAGTCAAGCAGAAAATAGAATATCAGCACTCGGAGATAAAGGAGAAGATCAAGACCAAAGAAGCAAGGAATATGAAAAAACAAAGCAAGCAAACAAACAAACAAACAAACAGGTAAAGAACATACAGAAAATTCGGGATTTGTTAACAAAAATTTTCAATTATAGGCATAGATAAGGGAGAAGAATCTTGTCAATAGTTTAGACCAGATATTCAACAAGATCATAGAAAAAAACTTCCCTAAGCTAAAGAATGTCGTATTCCTCTAGACACAAGAAGCACATAACATCAAGTAGACAAGAGCAGAAAACAAAATCTCCACAGCATGTCATAGTTAAAACATAGGGTATATATAACAAAGAAAGTACATTGAATGTGGCAAGAGAAAACACAAAAGTCACATGTTGAGCAATAACAATTGATTTCTCAAGGGGAACATCGGAAGCCAGAAGATCCTGGAGCAATGCATTCCAAGCCTTAAATGGCTACAATAGACAGCCTAGGTTAATATATGAAGTGGAAATGTCTGGTTTCTTTGGAGACTCAGTTGTGTCATGTGATGTTTTCCTGGAAACTGTCTCCTGAGAGGATGTTTTTGCTGAAGCAGACACGTGGGAGGATGCTTTGCTGAGAACAGACACGTGGTGTTTTCTGGAAGCCACCTAGAAAAAGGGCATGTGATGTTTTGCCAGAGCAGATGCTTGAGAGAACACATAATATTTGGAAAGAGTATAAATATACTCTAACAAACAGTGGTTGGGGCTGTGTGGTATTGGTTCACCTTATCACTTTGCTGGTCTTTGTTGAGCTTTGCTAATGCTAGTCTTTGCTGTCAATGCTGTGGCATTGGCTTACTTGGCCTTCTTCATTGATCACTGTTTTTATGACTCTGTGGAGAGAAATGCACCAAAAACTTCTGTGTTCTAGTGGCTTCTTTCCACTTCTCTGAACTTGGGAGGATTAGCAGAGCCTTGGGTTTCTTCTGGATTAAACTATCATTGCTGACTTATAAATGGTGTTTACTACTGCTACTGGTTTGTGTGAACTGAACTGCTGCTATCCTGACAAGATTGGAATTGCCCCCAAAGAACTATTTTTAAACAGGTCCACATCCTCTTTTGACCTATTAACCTTTCTTTTTCACTACCTCTGGTGGGTGGTGGGCTAGAAGGGAGGTTAAAGCACTGAAGTACACTTATTAAAAATAAGTACACTTTGTAAAATATAAGCTTACAAATATACCCAACAAAACTATCTGCCATAATTGAGAAGAAAGAAAACTTTCAATGATATAAACAGCCTAAAAAATCATATCCAGCAAATCAAACTTAAAGGAATACAGGAGTCAATATTTTGGTGAAATGAGAAAAAGGAGGGAACCTCTAATTTGGGAATATGGAGGGAGAGAAATATAGAAAAAGAATAGAGGTGGGTAAAACAGAAATAAAGATGTCTGAAGAAGTCATAAAAGTCAGAAGGAATTATACTGCTATTAGCTATTAACCCCATAGAAATCTCTATAATAAAACTCTCTCTCTCTCTCTCTCTCTCTCTCTCTCTCTCTCTCTCTCTCTCTCTCTCTCCTGAGCTGGAACTGACCTGAATGCCTCTCTTTCTGAGGACTAGATTTCATGGTAACAGAGGCACCATGCAAATTTCCTAAGGAAGGAAGCAACCAACGGCTGGACCCAGCTAAGATGCCTGTGAGCCACAACCACTGCCTGCATGACATGGGAATCCTAAGGGTGCACAGTGGTACTCATACCTTGGTGGTAACCTGTATACCACCTGCAGCCTATGCTATCTGAGTTCCTGAGTGGGAGGCTGGAGCTGGATGGGAGGAACGGTCAAGAGGAGAAACAACATGGAGACCAGGATGCTGTTCAAAACCCCAAGGTTTAATACTTAGAGTCTTAGCTTAAGAGGGTTTGCCCATCCACCCTGCCAGTCCATTCCTGGGCATCTGCCTCCATCTTGAAGACTGAGTGCAGCAGGGTTCTTGTCCCCGGAAGGTCTGGGCAGGCAGCAGGATCTTGGAGCAGGGCAGGACTAGTTGACATAACAATAGAAGCTAGCCTAGCTGGAGAGTTACACCTCAGTAGGTGGCCTTGCCTCAGTGGTGGACAAGGTCTGCTCCAGCCTGCTTCAGGCTGGGGGGAGGGTGTACAATTCCTCCCTAAGTATATAATAAAAAATAGCTGGCCAGGTGTGGTGGTGCATGCCTTTAATCCCAGCACTTGGGAGGCAGAGGCAGGCAGATTTCTGAGTTCGAGGCCAGCCTGGTCTACAAAGTGAGTTCCAGGACAGCCAGAGATACACAGAGAAACCCTGTCTCTAAAAACAAAACAAAAAAAATAGCTGGACTGTGACACAATATTTATTTATGCTCCATAGTCCTGCCTGGGAGTTATGGTGGCTGGCGGCAGCGCCTGGCTTAGGATCTCAGATTTTCCTGAACTACTCATTTCTGTAAAGGAGAATATATGCAGCTTGTTTGCATTTATTTTGCACAAACATGGCTCTCTGGTGTATTATTAACAAACCATGGCCTCTTGGCATATACCCCTGTCTTAGAATGATATAGTTCCGAAATCTGGTTGCCCGTCATTGGCTGACCGGCCCTCATAGCACACCTTAGTTCCCAAATTCAGACCAAAGCCACAATATATATTTAATATACTTCTTCATAACGATGGATATCTGCTGCCTGCGTTTTGCTGGAAGTGAGCTGCATGCTTGCTGGAGAGACTGACCTACTTGAAAAACAAAAGCCCATACAGTTGAAAAACAACAGGATAAAACTTCTTTAGGGGAATGTCCAGATACTCTATTCAGTTGCAAATTAGCAACGACCAAGCTTAGGAGTGGGAGATGGCTTTGAGAATTGACAGAGAGACTGTGAATTCTCTGGAATGGGGGTTGTGCTCCAAGTTATCTCTTATGGCTAAAAAAGTCTTAGCTTAAGAGGGTTGCCCATCCACCCTGCCAGTCTGTTCCTGGGTGTTTGCCTCCATCTTGAAGACCAAGTGCAGCAGAGGTCTTGTCTCCAGAAGGTCTGGGCAAGCAGCAGGATCTTGGAGCAGGGCAGGGCTAGTTGACATAACAATAGAAGCCAGCCTAGCTGGAGAGTTACACTTCAGTAGGTGGCCTTGCCTCAGTGGTGGACAAGGTCTGCTCCAGCCTGCTTCAGGCTGGGGGGAGGTTACAGTAACCAACACTTTCCTAGTTGGCCTGGAGAACCAAATAGAAGGAAACCATGCCTGGTACTGGAAATGCAAGCAACTCCCCAGGATGAGTGACTTCATGGGTCTCAGAGGAGAACTACAACTGCCACCGTATTAAACCAGCGTAATCTCTAACTATACTCTAAATATTTGTCCTTATGCCCACTATGTAGTCCTCACCCCATAGCAAGGAAACTTCTCTTTGAGATATATGGAGACCATTACAGAAAACCACAACCAATCAAAATGCAGAGTTGTGGAGCCCAGTCCCAATGGGTGCAACTAAAAAACACTTCTCACATCTAAGATTCAGGGAATACTGTGGAAGATGGGCAAAAGGATTGTAAGAACTGGAGGACTAGGTACTTTGCTGGGTCTTCTAGTAATGCAAGAAGCTATACTCATAAAGTCTCACCAACATGGCTGCCTAAAGATAAATTTAACAAAGACAACTACAATAGACGTTAATTTGGAAGGAGGAAGGTCCAGGAAGCCTCAGGCCTGTACAAAGAACCATCATCAACTAAGTATGCTTAGACTAGAGACATCCTTTCCTAGGCAAGAGCACACCAACTAGTTATCTAATTTTAAATAGTCAGCCCTGAAAATGTACATACAAGAAACTTTACATAGACTGAGCAGAGTGTATTTGTGTATTAAAGACTATATATGTATATGCATATACATACATGTAACAAAAATAATGAAAAGCAATCTGTGAATTCGAAGGAGAGCAAGGAGGAATATATTGGAGGATCAGAGGGAGAAAAGGGAAGAGAAAAATCATATAATCTTAAAATAATAATTTATAAGGGAAGTAAAATGTAGTGAATAATAACATATAGTCTACAGAAACCAACATTACAGGAAAAATATAAAGTATTTTAGTTATATACATGTTATTGTTGGAAATATAGCCTGCTACCTACTTTTCACCTATCGTTAGGTATATTTAAATAATCATGATGTTACATGGAAAAAAACCTAACAACAACAAGAAAAAGTAGACTGAACAAGCCATGGGAGTAAGCCAGTAAGCAGTGTTCCTCCATGGCCTCTGCTTCAGTTCCTGCTTCTAGGTGCCTATTAGAGTTTCTGTTCTCATATCTTTCAATATAGATTGTAAGGTAAAAGAGCTCTCTCTCTATCTTTTTCTCTGTTTCTATCTCTTTTCCTGTCTTTGTCTCTGTCTGTCTGTTTCTGTCTCTCTGTCTCTCTCTATCTTTTTCTCTGTTTCTATCTCTTTTTCTGTCTTTGTCTCTGCCTGTTTCTCTCTCTCTCTCTCTCTGTCTGTCTGTCTGTCTGTCTCTGTCTCTGTCTCTGTCTCTCTCTCTTCTACAGGTAGATGTCATGATGAGAAGTTATGAAGAGAACCTGTGAGGGAATCAGCCAGCATTCTTTCTTACATTTCCAGTACTGATTCCCCTGGTCATTCAGAATAGCAGTCTCCACTCCACTTCAAACATCTCTATCTCTCTCTTCATACTCCAGGGAGCAGATCTTTTCCTCTCCCTCTACTACACATGCAAACATTTGAGAAGAACATTGCTGTCCATCCTCCAGCTAAAAACACACCAAAACTTACTGGTCTGTTGACATCAAGGTTAGTAGAATTCACTGAACCTGTAAGAAAGCGACAGTTTCTGGGTTGATCCAACATCAAGTATTTAAGAGCATTGGGCACATGTCAATAATTAGGATTATAAACTTCAGGTCTGCATTCAATGTTGGTGTATCTCTACTTTTTTCTTTTTATCTACTTTGGCAGACAGCATGCAGGAAAAGCTGTAGTGGGCCAGTGAGCTCCCTGGAGAGGGCCCATCATCTTACTCAGCTGCGATGAGTGCGCTCTAGTGAGGCACAGTCCCAGGAACTTTGTTTCAGGATTGTTCCTTGCTACTGATGTGTTTTCTCGTGTTTGTCATTGCCATACTCCTCATTTATGTGCTTTGGTGTGAGGGGACACTGGGAGACTCTCACTGCCCATAGCCTGGTGTGACAACTTTCTGGGTGATAGCCCACCCTATTGGCCAAATTTCCTGCAGATCAATATGAAGACAAACTTTCATGGAGCCTGTTCCCTGGCTCATGAGTCAAAGGAAAAGAAGTCCAAGGTTTCTCTGTGTAGCCCTGGCTGTCCTGGAACTCACTCTGTAGACTAGGCTGGCCTCGAACTCAGATATCCGTCTGCCTCTGCCTCCCAAGTGCTGGGATCAAAGGCTCGCACCACCACCATCTGGCCCGAGTTTTCTTAATTCCTTGCTGCTATCAACAGAAGTTAGTAGCCAGAGCCATCAGATTTTGGCCTCTGGGGGGAGAGAGAGAAACAGAGACAGAGACAGAGAGACACAGAGAGAGACATAGAGAGACACAGAGAGACAGAGACAGAGAAACACAGAGAGAGAAATTGCCAGAGGTCATTAGCTTCTGGCCCCACAGAACAGTAAGAGAGAATTAAAGACCAGAGGTCCGCAGCCTTTGGTCTTCATCACACCTCAGTACCGGATGCTGTTGGGGCAGAACCTCTGCACTTTTTTTTTGAGTCCATTCTGCAGTGTTCAGGACTAAAGGAAAGACCCCCACCACTGTAAGATGAGGCTCTGTTAGTGAGATCCTCTAGGGGTTGTTCAAACTTTCTTTCTTTGGGTACTGTTTAGCTCCATCTCTCCCTGGGTCCTTCTACCCCTATGTTCACTCCTTTTCAAATAGAAGCTCAGTGCATGAGGGCTGTTCTGAGAACACAAGCTCAGGGCAGTATCTGTAACTGATTTCAGTGATGCTGTCTTGGAAGAGCTACCATGCTAAGGAATGAAGTCCTGATCAAGTCCTGAAGACTTCTGCAGCCTGCAGTCTCTTGCCCACTCTGAACTGAGATATGGTCAGGAAGTAGAGAAGTCACCATGGGATGTTCTCAAAGTAAAAGGGAAGATTCCTGGGCATGATCTGATCTTGTGTCCTTGGAGAGGTCCAGGGAACAGTACCAAGTCTCCTACTGAGTGGGGAGAGGGAAGCTGACATTTGCTGATATGAAAGGTCATTTGCCTTCAAACCTGCAGGCAAGACCAGGCAAGGGATATATAAAGGAGAATCTCAGCTCCACTCTCAGCCTAGCCCTTCCTGACACTATGAGTCCCACCATCTTCTCCCTCCTTACATTGTTTCTCATTCTGGTGACAGAGCAGCTGAAAGGGGGACCCTTAAATACTCCAAGAGAGGCATATGGGCATCAGGTTTTGTGCTTTGAAGACATCCCTCTCTCCCACCATAGCTGGACCTCTGTTGTGTTTCTTCCCAGATGACATTGTTTGGCGCTGAGTCAATACATAAGTGGTAGGTGCTTGACGTACTGCACTTAAGCAAATTGGATCCTAAAGGACTCTATATTATGATGGGCTCTTGTGGTCTGGTGGAGCTGGAGGCATTGGCAGATGATATATTTTCATTTTCAGTAGGAACATGTCTTCTGTGGCATTTCCTAGGTTACCAGTGTGAAGCTCCACTAAGAAGAGGCTTAGCATTAGTGGTACACGCAGTGACTGGCAGAGTTACCCTGCCTTCCACTGATTGACGAGTTTCTATCCAGTGTCTAGGAAATATGTCTCTAAGTACAATTCACCCTCCCGGCACAAGAAGGAAGGACACTCCCGTTAATTGCAGAACTGGTAATTTTGGGAATCCCACCCAGCCCCTGGGCTGCAGAAACAAGAGATGTCAGGAGATAATGATGCAGAACAGAATCTTTTTATTGAAAAGATGGAATTTGAATATTGTCAGGTTCAGGAATCGTTAGGAAAACAAGCATGAAGAGGAAGTGAGAGGCCCAGGCTGTTTCTAGGACCCATGGAAGCCCGAATCCTGAAGACATCACCAGCTTCTCTCAGTTCAGTGATGCCTAGGGGATGAGGACAACCTGTGAGGGAGGACAGGGAAGAGTGGAGGATGACTTGGTTTAGGCCCCTGGGCTCTGTGGCTCCCTTTACTGCAGGCCACTGCTATATTTCATCTCTGGTGTGTCACAAGCAGAAACATTTCTCTTTCTTTTGTTGAGGGGGAAGAGAAAGTTAATTCTTGGAGCTATGGCCTTGGGAAGAGATCACTGCTCCTGACAGCGCTGTGTAGACATGAGGAGATACACGGACCACAACATTTGGTACTGTGATTACCATGAAATGAACTTCCACCAAGTGTAGCACAAGAAGTGACAAGAGTCTATTAGAAGCTCGCACATAAGCTTTGTCCAGGTGGTGCGTGCTTTGATTTGATCGCGTGCTAGACTGCACAGAACCCTGGGGATGACACACAGTGTGGCTAGGACCTCAGGACAGTCACACAGCTCAGGCATCATTGTGTGCTCTGCCAGGTGCACTCGCTGCTTCCCCTTACAGCAACTTTCCTGGTGTGCACAATCCCATAATGCCCCCAGGGAATAGGTATGCATAGCTTCTAACCCCTCACCCAGTGACACACTTACCTGCATACTGGCTCTAGTCTTCAATTGGCCAGGGAACACATTATTGGCTTATCCGGCTCTTGACTCTGGTTTTAAAGGAACTCATTCCTCCTCCTGCTCGAGATCCTCTCATTTTGAGACCGAAATGGCCGCCAGAACTACTCATTTCGCTGCTACTGCTTTCCTCGTGGAAGCTCTCGCTGCTGACGCTGCTTGGATGTTTTGATTTAAAGTTACTCCAGGAGTTCTCACTTACACTGTATTCCTCCATGGCAGAACCTGATCCACCGCCTCTCGCCCGAATCTTTATACCCAAGTGACTACTAGAAGGGTCTTCCTCTGATTGTGAGAACCTTTCTGTTGAGAGAAAAAAGCATGTCTCATTCTCTATGTCCGTCTTTCTGTGCTCTCTGGGTCAGTTGTGCATCAGGACTCCGTCCAGGGCCTGCCGTGCAGCGCTGGTTGGGATGTACCCTGTTGCTATTTTGTTGTTTATAAAGTCATTGACTTTTTAGCCTAGTTAGAAATTGCAGTGATCTAATTGTCAAACAGCCCTTCCCACCTGACAATGAGGATGCTACCTGATGCAGATGCTAACATTCCCCCTCAGCCCTCAACAATTTGCTACCAACAATTTGCTTGTCAAGTCAAGGATATTCACGGTAAGGTTATGGCTAAGTCTTGAAAAGACTCAGTTTCCTTCAGGGATAGAAGCCCTGGGGAGACAGCATTCTGCAGACTCTGGGCAGACCCTTTTGAGAACATTGTTCTCAAACATCTTTCCCACAGAACAAAATTGCCACTCACCACGGAGTCCCCTTGCTTCTGTCACCAGAGCGAGGAGCAATGTAAGGAGGAAGAAGCTGGTAGGACTCATCGTGCCAGGAAGGGCTTGGCTGAGAGTGGAGCTGAGATTCTCCTTTATATATTTCCTTGCCTGGCCTTGCCTGCAGGGTTGAAGGCAGATGACCTTTCAGCAAATATCAACTTCCTTCTCCCTGCTCAGTAGGAGACTTGGTACTGTTCCCTGGACCTCTCCAAGGACACAAGATCAGATCATGCCCAGGAATCTTCCCTTTTACTTTGAGAACATCCCATGGTGACTTCTCTACTTCCTGACCATATCTCAGTTCAGAGTGGGGAAGAGACTGCAGGCTGCAGAAGTCTTCAGGACTTGATCAGGCCTTCATTCCCTAGCATGGTAGCTCTTCCAAGACAGCATCACTGAAATCAGTTACAGATACTGCCCTGAGCTTGTGTTCTCAGAACAGCCCTCATGCACTGAGCTTCTATTTGAAAAGGAGTGAACATAGGGCTAGAAGGACCCAGGGAGAGATGGAGCTAAACAGTACCCAAAGAAAGGAAGTTTGAACAGCCCTTAGAGGATCTCACTAACAGAGCCTCATCTTATAGTAATGGGGGTCTTTCCTTTAGTCCTGAACACTGCAGAATGGCCTCATGAAAATAAGTAGATAAAAAAAAAAAAAAGGAGAGACACGAACACTGAATGCAGACATGAAATTTATAATCCTAATTATTGACATGTGCCCAATGCTCTTCAACACTTGATGTTGGATCAACTCAGCAACTGTCGCTTTCTTACAGGTTCAGTGAATTCTACTAACCTTGATGTCAGCAGACCAGTAAGTTTTGTTGTGCTTTTAGCTGGCGGATGGACAGCAATGCTCTTCTCAAATGTTTGCGTGTGTAGTGGAGGGAGAGGAAAAGATCTGCTCCCTGGAGTATGAGGAGAGAGGTTGAGATGTTTGAAGAGGAGTGGAGATTCTGCTATTGTGAATGACCAGGGGAGTGAGTATTGGGTTAGTGTGTGTGTGTGTGTGTGTGTGTGTGTGTGTGTGTGTGTGTGACAGAGAGAGAGAGAGAGAGAGAGAGAGAGAGAGAGACCTGGGGGAAGGAAAGGGTTTATTTCATCTTTTACCTTACACTCTATAATGAAGGATGTGAGAACAGAAACTCTGTAGCCACCAGGAGACAGGAAGTGCGCGGATGCAGATGCTGTGGACCACTGTTTGCTGGCTTGCTCCAGTGGTTTGCTCGGCCTGTTTTTCGTTGATTGTTTGTTAGTTTGCTTTTTACATGTAACACTATGGTTATTTCCACATACCTATAGATCAGCAAGCTTTAGGTGGGAAACTGTATGTGTAACAATAGCATAATTAAAAAAAATTTTTTTGGAATTTTGGTTTCTACATACTATTCTTTTTACTCCATTGATCTCTCTTATAAGTGATTTTTCTGAGACTCTGAGATAATTACCTCATATCCCACTTCCCTTTCCTTCCTCCAAGGCTTCTCATATACCTTTCTTGCTCTCTCAATTACANGGTGGGAAACTGTATGTGTAACAATAGCATAATTAAAAAAAATTTTTTTGGAATTTTGGTTTCTACATACTATTCTTTTTACTCCATTGATCTCTCTTATAAGTGATTTTTCTGAGACTCTGAGATAATTACCTCATATCCCACTTCCCTTTCCTTCCTCCAAGGCTTCTCATATACCTTTCTTGCTCTCTCAATTACATGGCCTATTTATTCATTAATTGTTATTATATCCATGTCCCTAAATACACTACTACAACCTGTTCAGCCTTTATAATGTTACTAGCATGTATATCTTTCCAGTTCTGAGCACTTAGTATTGCATAAGCAACTAGGATGCTCTTCCCTGAGGAAAACGTTTTCTCCCGGTCCCAGTACTCCTCACATGCCTGAGGTTCTTTGTCTACCGTTGGGGCCTCATGGGCTCTCTCCCCTGTCCACTTTGGTGTGTCTACCGTTTGTGTGCTGCTCAGCTCATGCTTAGGTCGTCATGCTCGTGAGGCTGTGTGGGAATAGCTTCTGACATTTCTAAAAGAGGCAATCTTACAGCAAACCCTCTGTGTATTTGTGTCTTACAATCTTTCTGCCTACTCTTCCAAGATGATACTGGAGCTTAGGTGTAAGGGTTGTGTTGTAGACATCAGTAGGGACTGGGCTCCACACTTGTATTCTGGGTGGTTGTGGTTTTCTGTAATGTTCTCTGTCTCTTGCAAAGGGAAGTTTCCTTGAGTGGGGTAAGGACTCTAGGTTTCTGGTGTGAGTAGTGATTCTGTCTAGTTGAGTGGGTCTTGAGTCCAGTTAGATAGCCTTTGGTGACTGCCAAGGCATGGTTGCTCTACTGCCGTTAAGGTCATCTTATTGCCTTCTGGTCATTGTGGTGGTTAATACGCATCACCGTCCTGGGTAAGACTGGTTTTTGTTTGTTTATTTGTTTTGTTTTGTTTTGTTTTTGCCTCATTCCTTTGGAAGCGTGCGTGGCACTTTCATACCATGAAAACTTGACCTCAGGAAGGAGGCTTTCAGGTCAATTCCAGCTCAGGGGACTTTAAGTCCCGTGTCTGAAATGTATATTGTCTTCAGCGATAGAGATTGACCTTCCAAGTCTCTGGGAGAAACCAAAGACAACAGCAAGAGCCTGTAATGTTTAGGGAGTTTCTTGGACAACCCTGATCAAGAAGTCAGAAGAGAGCTGGGCATGGTGGCACACGCCTTTAATCCCAGCACTTGGGAGACAGAGGCAGGCAGATTTCTGAGTTTGAGGCCAGCCTGGTCTACAAAGTGAGTTCCAGGACAGCCAAACCCTGTCTCGAACCCCCCCCCCCCAAAAAAAAAAATCAAAACAGAGTTTCTCCTGACTGGTGTTGGAGTTCTTTGTTAAACATTGTATGGCTTTTGGGGAGAACTGTCAGAAGCTTCCATTTAAACTGTATATATGCATTTATATACTGAGTCACATAATTTTTTACATCGAGCATTAATAGTATAGTTCTTTAAGAGCTTCAAACACCCTTACACTTATCCTCACCCCCCCCTGTTCTGTATGCATCTCCTCCCTAATTAGACCCCCNTATCTACTGTGCAAAAGGTTCAGATAAAATCCAGGGAACATATTTGAAAAAAAAAAAGGTCCAGAAATCGCAGAACACAGTGTGATGCTTGGATATTGATAAAGAATTAAAATAAGCCTTCATCAGAAGGAGAGCAAGATCCAGCAACCCAGGAGCAGCAACCCGGGAGGCAGAGACAAACGTGTATAAGCAGATGCTCGTGTTGGTTCCAGTTGGGTGCATACGTAAAACTTGCTGGATAATTGTCTTGAAAACAAATAATGGCACACAGTTTGAATGACAGCACTAGGAGTGCTGAGCCAGTGTATTATGTAATTAAAGCCAGCACAGGTGACATAAATGACATTCTGTCATATGGAGATGCTAAAAAAATTAGGAATATTAAAATGGGCAATGTTTGCCATAAAATCGGAAAATAATACGTTTAAGGAAAAGAGAAAAACTAAATGTTCTCAATTCTATTAAAAAAAACTTAGCAACTTCTAAAAGATAAAAAGAAAATCACTCACGAATCCCAAGAATAGTTAAAAAGTATAAACTGCGCCAACACTGTAAAAGAGTCATTTAGTCAAAATTCAGAAGTCCCCAGAGTCTATCACAGTTTCAACAAGGTGTAAAATTCCAAAGCTCGAAGTTTCTTCTGAGACTCAAAGCAATCTCTTAGCTGTGACCCCCTGTAAAATCAAGATAAAAAAGCAAATTGCATACTCTTGAAGCAAGAAAGTATTTTACTGGAGCCCACAGTGAAGAGATATTTAATTTTAAAAGATGTTGGATTTTTAAAAGAGACTGAAATTTTAATGTGTTTGAATTTATGAAGACTGTGGGGGCCTGTAAAGTTATTTGCTTTTAATGTGAGATCCTGGAGATGAATAGGGAAGGGAAGGGTGTAGCTTAATAGTGACATATTTGTGTGTCAGGTTGATAAGGGGTCACTTGTACTGCCTGGTTTTGTGTGTCAACTTGTCACAAGCTGGAGTCATCAGAGAGAAAGGAGCTTCAGTTGAAGAAATGCCTCCATAAGATCCAGCTGTAAGGCATTTTCTCAACCAGTGATCAATGGGTGAGGGTCCAGCCCATTGTGGGTGGGACCATCCCTGAGCTGGAGGTCCTGGGTTCTATAAGAAGGCAGGCTGAACAAGCCAGGGAAAGGAATCTGGTAAGCGGCACCCCCTCCATGGCCTCCAGGTTCCAGCCCTACTTGAGTTCCTGTCCTGACTTCCTCCAGTGATGGACTATGATCTGGAAGTCTAAGCCAAATAATCCCTTGCACACCCCCCAACTTGGTTTTGGTCATGGTGCTTTGTTGCATTGACAGAAATCCTAAGACAGGGTCCAAGATACTCTCAAAAACAATCCAGGCTACTGACGTTGCCTTTGGAGGCCTCCTAGAATTTGAAGGTAAGACCTTATTGCTGAACACACCACATACTTTGGGTAAGGACTTGTGGGAGTCAAGCTAGAACTTCCCTAGCTTTCATCAGGAGGAACTATGCATTCAATAGTCCTGCCTGTGCATAATGCCTACAGATCACAATGACTGGCCTGGCAAGATATCTCCAGCAATGTCAGCCATACCAGCACTTACATATATTGTGTGAGAAATAACCAACAGCTATCTAACTGGGCTTGTGATCTGGGAGTGAATTCATGCCTGGTTCTTTAAACTTAGCCAGGTACCTGTGGCTGGAGAGGTCATAAATCCTACAGGAGAAGCCTACTAGTGCCATAATTCCAAACCAATCTAATTTCTAATTGTATTCTGAATACTTACCCTTAAATCCACAGGCAAGTGTCGTCCTCACTCCTCGTTCAGGAAGCTGCTTTGTGCAGAGATGAATACTAAAACAGAGATCCATACCTGGTTGAAATGCAGATAATTAGCGGCCCTGGGGTACCCAACCCCAATTGGTATATCTGCTAAACAACTCCTACACCTAGGGCATAAAAGATATTCCAAAAGTCAAGGTGGATAAATTGTATGTCCCAGAAGATCAGGATGCCTTCAGTGAGTGAGAAAGTGTCTTTTAGATATGACAGGGAGGTTGTGTCCATGAAATCAGGACATTGTGGCTACCTAAACAAGACCTGCATAATTCTAGCAGCTGTCACCAGGACAACGTGAATGAGGAAGACTTCATGAAGTTCCATGCTAGAGGAAGACAATCAATGCCTGCTGAGAGAGGGAGAGCCAGCTTTTTCCCCATGGACAAGATCCCTGACAGGTTACACAATCCAAGGTGTTCAGCCATAAACAGACACACATATATATAAGCAATACCAAGTTGATTTATTAGGTTATACATATTTGTATGTACATATATATACATATATAATGAGAATTATTTTATTTTTATTTAAATTATTTTTCATACAATGTATTTTGATTATATTCCTTTTTGTCCTCCTCTATGTCTTTCCAAATCCATCTCACCTCCTTATCCACCCAACCTCAGGTTCTGTCTGTCTGTCTGTCTGTCTGTCTCTCCTGGTTCTTTTTCTCCCTCTTTTTCTCAGAAAGAAAACAAAAACAAAATCACAAAACAACAACACCCCCAACACAAAACATACTAAAAACCAAATGAATGTATCAAAACACACACACACACACACACACACACACACACACACACACACACACACACTGGAGTTTTACTGTTGACAAACTGTCCTAAATAAGAGATCCGCTCTGGAGTGTGAGTGCTATAGCCAATTACACCTCATTACAGAAAACTGGTCTTCTCTTTCTAACCAGGTACCAACTGCAAACAGCTTTTTGGTTAGGGGTGGGACCCCTGTCCACTCTCCCTTCTCAGTGCTGGAACCCCATCTGGCTTGAACCTGTGCATGCTGCTATAGTCTCTGCAAGCTCATATGTGTACCAACCCTGTTGTGTTTGGAAGACACCGTTTCTTTGGAGTCATTCATTACCTCTGTCTCTTAGAATCTTTCCACATCTTCTTCAACATAGATCCCTGAGCCTTGAGTATAGGGTTCTGATAAAGACATCCATTTAGGGCTTAATGCTCCATAGTCTTGTACCATATGAACATTGTCCAATTGTGGGTCTTTGTCTTAGTTCTTATCTACTGTAAGTAGAAGATTCTCTGATGAGGATTGAGTGAGGGAGGGGCTGGTCTATAGGTATAGTAATATGCCCTCAGGAACCCCTTTATTGCTATGTTCTTTTAGCATAGTAACAGTAGTAAGTTTTCACCTAGGCTCATCATGGCCTATGTATTCTCAGGTTCTTAGTTAGTTAAGCAGTGTCAGATATGAGTTCCATCTCATGGTGTGGGCATTAAGTCCCACAAAAATGGTTGGTTACTCCCATAAATTTCTGCCACTATTGCATCAGAATAGTTTGCAGACAGGTCTCTGTTGCAGAGTCTAGCTGAGCGATATTGATGATATCCTCTGGTTGTGCACAGAGTACCTTCCAGCACCATGAGCACTAGTCAGGAGGGATGAAGCTGCTAGTTGGGGACCAGACCAATTTCTTCATGTTCGATGATGTAAGTAAGTGGTGTTTTCAACAATAGGGCATTCTATTGGGTTATGAAGGTTAGTCAATAGTCTTTGCAATAGCTTGTGATGCTTGTGTGTATGTGTGTGTGTGTGTGTAACAACAAGGTGTAACCTACTCCTGTCACTGGAAGATTTATCTGGTGGCATAAGATGTCCAATTGGGGCACTGTTTCCCCCATTATATGGTGTCTTAGTTAGAGTTTTACTGCTGTGAACTGACACTATGACCAAAGCAACTCTGCCTTTCTGTCTCTGTCTCTCTCTGTCTCTGTTTCTCTCTTGCAATATACATACATACATACATATATATATATATGAATGATAATTTCTTTATTTACATTTCAAATGTTATTCCCTTTCCTCATTTCCTCTCCAAAATAGCCCCTATACCATCTCCCCTTCCCCTGCTCACTAACCTACCCACTCCCACTTCCCTGTCCTGGCATTCCCCTACACTGGGGTATCAAACCTTCACAGGATCAAGGGCCTCTCCTCTCACTGATGCCCAACAGGCAATCCTCTACTACATATGTGGCTGGAGCCATGGGTCCCTCCATGTGTACTCTTTGGTAGGGTAGGTGGTTTTGTCCCTGGGAGCTCTGGGGGTACTGATTGGTTCATATTGTTGTTCCTCCTATGGGGCTGCAAACCCCTTCAGCTCCTTGGGTCCTTTCTCTAGCTCCTCCATTGGGGACTCTGTGCTCAGTCCATTGGATGCCTGTGAACATCCAAAGCAACTCTTATAAGGACATTTAATTGGGGCTGGCTTACAGGTTCAGAGTGTTCAGTCCATTATCATCAAGGCAGGAACGTGGCAGCATCCAGGCAGGCATGGTGCAGTTGGAGCTGAGAGTTTTACATCTTCATCTGAAGGGCACTAGGAGAAGACTGACTTCCAGGCAGCTAGGATGAGGATCTTAAAGTCAATGCCCACAGTGACAATCCTACTCCAACAAGGCAACACCTCCAAATACTGCCACTCCCTGGTCCAAACATATTCAAACCACCACATATGGTGATTTCATTTAAATTTCCTTCCTGCATGTATATATTTAGGAAGCTTTTATGGTAGTAGGTTTCCACATGGCTTTGCTAAGGCTTTAGTGTAGTTATCCCTTCCAACAAAGTCCCTTGTCATGTTGCCCTTTCATCTTCCTCCCCATTTAACCCTTACATTCAGTTTCCCATTTGTCTTGCCTTTTTGGTTGTGAGCCTTGCTTACCACAGCTTAGCCATCTCTTCAGATCACCCTTATCTCCTTAGGACACTATATTCCATTTCCCCTTTCATGGAAGGTCTCCTCCTTCCCTGTGGTCCCTTACTCGGTAACTAATGTCTGTGGTCTTTTTGGATTAAAGCCTACATATTGAAAGTTTAAAAGATAAAGTCCACATATAATAGAAAACATACAATATTTGTCTTTTTGTCTGGGTTATTTTACTCAGAATGATTTTTTTCTAACTCTATGCATTTATTGACAAATTTTGTAATTTCTTTTTTCTTACTAGGTGAACAATATTTGAGTGAGTGTGTAAATGTATCACATTTTAATCATCCATTATCAGTGAATGGACATCTAGCTGTTTCCAAATTTGCCTTTTATGAACAGAGCAGCAGTGAACATGGATGAATAATAAGTCTCTCAGCAGTAGGATAAAGTCCTTTGGATATATGTCCAAGACTTCATATTTTGAGAATTACCTGTGTACCTTTGTACTCTGTTTTTAGTTGGTTTATTTGTTTTCTTGGTGTCCAGGTTTCTTTAGTTCTTTAGATAGTCTAGATACTAACCCTCTATGGGATGCATACCTAGTAAATGTCTTTTTCCATTTTGTCGTCTCCTGCTTTGCTCCAATAATGGTGCCCTTTGCTTTACAGACGCGTTTCAGTTCATGAGGTTCCATTCATTAATTGTTGGTCTCAGTGGCTGTGCTGCCAGTGTCCTGTTCAGAAAGTCTTCTCCTGTGTCAACACGTTCAAGCTTACTCCTCATTTTCTCTTCTATCAGATTCAGGGTATCAGGCCTTATGTTGAGGTCCTTGGGGTTGAGTTTTGCACAGGGTGATAGATACGGATTAATTTTCACTTTTCTACATGCAGCCACACAGCCTGACCAGCACCATTTGTTGAAGATGCTGACTTTTCTCCCCTGTGTACCATTGGTTTATCTTTCAAAAAACTCGGTGTTGGCTGGTCTGTGAAATTATGTCTGGATCTACACTTAGATTCATTTTATCAACATGTCTGTTTTTATGTGAACACAATACTTATTTTTTATTACTATAGCTTTATAATAAAATTTGAAATCTTGAATGGTGATAACTCCAGCAATTATTTTTTATTCAATATTGTTTTAGCTATCCTGTTTTGTGTGTGTGTGTGTTTCCATATGAAGTTGACTATTTTTTTCAATTTCTGGGAATAATTGTTTTAGAATTTTAATAGAAATTGTGTCAAATATGTAGATTGCTTTTTGTAACATGGCCTTGTATTGGCTAATTTTATGTCGATTTGACATAGGCTAGAGTCATCTGAGAGGAGAGAATTTCAATTGAGAAAAGTCCTCCCTAAGATTAGGCTATACTCAAGCCTGTAAAACATTTTCATTTTTTTTCTTTTTTCTTTTTTTTTTATAGTTTGTAAGATACAAGTTTAATGTAAAACTTAGATTTAAGCAAATTCTTGTCTCATACAATGCATTCCAACCATACTCTCCTCTCCTTCCACTTCCCCCAGTCCCTTCCTCTGTCCTGTAGATCCACTCCTCCTTTGTTTCACTTGAGAAGAGTGCAGGTCTCGCAAGGATATCACTGAACACAGCATAACAAGTGACAATAAGACTAGGCACAAACTCTCACATCAGGGCTTGAGAGAGGCAACTCATAAAAGGAAACGGGTTCCATCAGCAAGCAAAAGAGTCCGAGATATCTCACTCCCACTGTTAAGAGGTCTACAAAACCACCAAACTAATAGCCATAGCATATTTGCAGAGGACTTAGCACAGATCCCTGTGGGCTCTGTGATTGCATCTTCAGCTTCAGTGAGACCCTGAGTCCTGATTAGTTATTTCTGTCAGCTGTGTTCTCCTAGTGTCTGTCTTTGATGTCCTGGGATGTCTCCTCCCCCTCTTCTATGGGGTTCCTTGAACTCTGAGAAGAGGGGCCTGATGTTTGGCTGTGGGTCTCTGCGTCCTCTCTCATCAGCTGCCAGAGAAAGTCTTTCTGATGATGATGGGGCTAGACACAAATCTATGAATATAGCAGAATATCATTAGACATCATTTCATTGATTCTTTTTCCCCATCCTAGATCTCTGAGCTATCTGACCTCTAGTTCCAGAATTGGACATCCAGGCAGTGTTGGGGCATTGGCTCCCTTTCATGTCATGGCCCTCAAATTAGGTCAGTCAGTGGTTGGCCACGCCCACAAGTTCTGTGCCTCCACTGCTGCAGCATATCTTGCAGGCAGAATAGATTGCAGGTCAAAGGTTTTGTGGCTGGGTTGGGATCTCATTCCCACCAGTATCAATTGCTTGGTTACAGAAGATGGCTAGTTCAGACTTTTTTTTTTTTTCTTTCATTTTTTTTATTAGATATTTTCTTTATTTACATTTCAAATGTTATCCCCTTTCCCGGTTTCCCTTCCAAAAACCCCCTATTCACCCCCATCACCAACCTACCCACTCCTGCTTCCCTGTCCTGGCATTCCCCTACACTGGGGCATTGAGCTTTCACAGGACAAAAGGCCTCCCCTCCCATTGATGTCTAACAAGACCATCCTCTGCTACATATGCAGCTGGAGCCATGGGTCCCTCCATGTGTACTCTTTGGTTGGTGGTTTACTCCCTGGAAGCTCTGGGGGTACTGGTTGGTTCATATTGTTGTTCCTCCTATGGGGCTACAAACCCATTCAGCTACTTGGGTCCTTTCTTTAGCTCCTTTATTGGGGTTCTCAGTTCAATGGCTGGCTGCAAGCATCCACCTCTGTATTTGTCAGGCACTGGCAGAACCTCTCAGGAGACAGCTATATCAGGCTCCTGTCAGCAAAAACTTGTTGGCATCCACAATAATGTCTGTGTTTAGTAACTGTATATGGGATGGATTCCCAGATGGGGCAGTCTCTATGGGTCAGTCTCTGCTCCATAGAAATTGAGGAAATCCAAAAAAATATCATCATATCCTACTATAAAAGCCTATACTCAACAAAACTTGAAAATCTGGATGAAATGGACAATTTTCTAGACAGATACCAGGTAGCAAAGTTAAATAAGGATCAGATAAACCATCTAAACAGTCCCATAACCCCAAAAGTAATAGAAACAGTCATGAATAGTCTCCCAACCAAAACCAAAACAAAACAAAAAAACAAAAACAAAAAAACCAGGACCAGATCAGACCTTCAAAGAAGACCTAACACCAATACTCTTCAAACTAGTCCACAAAATATAAACAGAAGGAATACTACTCAATTCATTCTATGAAGCCACAATTACTCTGAAACCTAAACTACACAAAGACCCAACAAAGTAAAAGAATGTCAGACCAATTTCCCTTATGAATATCGATGCAAAAATACTCAATAAAATTCTCAAAAACTGACTCCAAGAACACATCAAAACAATCATCCACCATCATCAAGTAGGCTTCATCCCAGGGATGAAGGAAACCCATCAACATCCCACTATATAAACAAACTCAAAGACAAATCCACATGATCATTTCATTAGATGCTGAGAAAGCATTTGACAAAATCCAACACCCATTCATCATAAAAGTCTTGGAAAGATCAGGAATTCAAGGCCTATACCTAAACATAGTAAAAAGTGATATACAGCAAACCAGTAGTCAACATCTAACTAAATGGAGAGAAACTTGAAGCAATCCCACTAAAATCAGGAACTAGACAAGGCTGCCCACTTTCTCCCTACCTATTCAATATAGTACTTGAAGTCCTAGCCAGAGCAATTTGACAACAAAAGGAGATCCAGGGGATACAAATTGGAAAGGAAGAAGTCAAAATATCACTATTTGCAGATGATATGATAGTATATATAAGTGATTCTAAAAATTCCATCAGAGAACTCCTAAACCTGATAAACAGCTTCAGTGCAGTAGCTGGATATAAAATTAACTCAAACAAATCAGTGGCCTTACTCTACTCAAAGGATAAACAGGCTGAGAAAGAAATTAGGAAAACAACACCCTTCACAATAGTCACAAATAATATAAAATATCTTGGTGTGACTCTAACTAAGGAAGTGAAAGATCTGTATGATAAGAACTTCAAGTCTCTGAAGAAAGAAATCAAAGACTATCTCAGAAGATGGAAAGATCTCCCATGCTGATGGATTGGCAGGATTAATAGAGTAAAAATGGCCATCTTGCTGAATGTAATCTACAGATTCAATGCAATCCCCATCAAAATTCCAACTCAATTCTTCACAGAGTTAGAAAGGGCAATTTGCAAATTCATCTGGAATAACAAAAAAGCCTAGGATAGCAAAAACTATTCTCAACAATAATAGAACTTCTGTGGGAATGACCAGTTTTATGAGAGCCCCTGGGAAGCATGGCCTTAGACCAAATGTCCACTGTCTTTGGATCCCATCTGGACCTGGTCTTGCTTACCTAGGAGACTGTGTACCTGGGCAGGGAAGCATGACCTTTATCTCCATCGAGTCTCCACCTCCCTGCTACTACAGAGCACGCTGTGTTCTGACTCTCTTCTAGATTCCAGGAAATCACAGCGGCCAACCATCTTCCAGACCAAATCTGCACTCTCCATGGACAAGGAAGGAAGGAAGGGGCTAAGTGCTCTGCTCGGTCTAAGCCTCCTGCGCATCAGAATGCTAGAGAACGTCAAATTTTCTGAGATTTTTAATGGCATCTCAGCAGTTTATAACCTACTTCTGATTACTGAATAATATTGGGGAGGAAGGCCGAAACTACAGCAGAATTATGAATGTAGGTCTAACTGTCATGATTAAGGAAACTTAAATGTCAATGAAATTCCTCACAGAGGCTTGACGTATACAGCTGGCGGTCAGCATCCAGTAGCAATGGCAAGCAAATATTCACTCTCTTTCTGTCTTTCATTCCTGGGTCCAAAATGTATCACACAACAGGATATGGCCTGTTGTCTGCAGTAGGAAGCTCTCAGTCTCAGGAGGCATCTGGAGAGAAACCAATAGAGGAACCACTCAAGGCATGATCATGACTCTGGAACTGGTTACCAAGTCTATCTTGCACTCAGATCATTATGCTAAGACAACTCATGATTAACGTCTAGTAATACTAGGAGGCAAAATTATGTCCTCAATATTCACACACACACACATACACACACACACACACACACACACACACACACACACACACACGTAAATGCAATAATTAAAATACTAATTAAAAATAATCCATTTAAATTAGTTTGAAACAAACCTCTATTGGCTCATGATGTATTACTATCTTCACATATGACATACTGTTGGTTTGGGATATTTTTACTTTCATCTGCAGAGATACCATTATCTTCCATATNCACACACACACACACACACACACACACACACACACACACGTAAATGCAATAATTAAAATACTAATTAAAAATAATCCATTTAAATTAGTTTGAAACAAACCTCTATTGGCTCATGATGTATTACTATCTTCACATATGACATACTGTTGGTTTGGGATATTTTTACTTTCATCTGCAGAGATACCATTATCTTCCATATAATAAGTTTGTCATATTCCAGTATCATATAATGAGTGGATTTCAAACATTTTTGGAAACAGAAAGGTCTGAATTAGTGTGTGGGCATGCAAACAAGCACTGAATATGGAAGTAGAAACACCTTAAGGATGTCTAAATGTCAAGTCAGAGAGGACGAGCTGACCCAGAAGGGAAAGGGCAGAGCACATGGGCACAGCAGAAGGATTCAAAGCCAGGCAGTGGCTACAGTGTCTACAGGCTTGCACTGGAGGGCATGGGAAGTGTTGATATGGAGTTGATTATAGGGAGCATGTTCACCGTGGCTCACCAGGGCATGAATGTGGCCCCTCCCTGACACATCTCTTGTTAAGCCTCATGAAACATCACTGAGGAGGGTGGAAAGATGGTAAGAGCTAGAGGTTTGGGAATTAGAAGTCCTGGAATATTGCTATAAAACAATAGCATAAAATAATAGTGTCAAGCTTCTGGACACGAAAGGACCAGTGCCTTCATGTATTCATGGTAGCAGTGCTTGCCAGTAGAAGCCCTGCACAAGATCAAACTAGCCAACAGTAGAGCACAGAGAGGAACAGGCCTTGGGGGTTGCACAGCTAACTGAGGAGCCATTGCCTGCTGATGGCCGCTGTGGGAAGGGGTCCATTTTGCCTGAAATAGGTTGGTCATGCTCTGGAGGCTGATGTCCTCCATCACCAGGCATAGAGGAGACACTGATTGGACTCAATTGTTGTTGAGGGGGAGGAGCAGGACAGGTTTGATGCTGATGAAGAAGATGAGGAAGGGGAAGATGAGGAGGAGAAATAATGAACTTGAGAGGAAGGTGGTGGGAGAGTGAAGAGTTGGGGTAGGTATTGGATGAGAGTGACCGTACTTAAAAGAACCCTTTTTGCACATATCCCCACACTGGGTGCTACAAAGATAAACATATTTGCCATCTTCCTTAAACTATTATGCATTATCCCAAAGTAAACCATGTTGAATCTATTCTAAAATTATCTCAAGTGGCTCCCCAGCCTCTACACATTGAGATCAAAATGAAACCATCACTCCCTTTAAATTAATGTATTCTCCAGATAGACAGTTTATAAACGAAGAGGAGTCTGCATTTATAAACTGTGAAACCAGAGAAGCAATGTATTTCCAGAGCACATGCAGAGTAGGTGAGACCATTCCAGTGGGAGACATTGCAGGAAAATCTGTGCTCAAGCCCTACCCATGTCTAGATCACAAACTTCTGTGTAAAGCTGCAGATGAGAGCTGTCTTCCACATTCTCTTTTCTGGGCACATCACGGTAATGGCCCAAACCACTTAAATTTCAGCTCTGAAGGATGTGCAAGTAAAGAGATGGCTCCAGTCTCCGGAGTCTGGAGGGTGTGGTTCTGACCTCTGGACAAGAGTGCCTGTTCTCACGGTGTCTCAGGCAGGACACTTGCCATTTTCTCTCATTCAGACAAATGTCAAGTGTGTTCTCGAGCAAGAACCCGTCGGTGATGTCTATCTGCAGAGTCACAGAAGTGTCCTGGCCTCTGTCTGAGTCATCTATGAAGTGGTAGCAACGTTTAAAATTAACATATTAACATTATACACGTGTTGACAGTGGAGACTTAATTTTAGAGAAAATAAAGACAGATTTGTTTGAAGGTAAGCTTGTTCCTGTGGCACACATGGAAACCAAATTCCTCAGCCACAGGGCTGTGATGTCTTTACTCTGATTTATTTCTGAAATAATTATTTCTACTCTTGGAGGATTTACTCCCAGGAATCCCCATTAAATACTGAAAGAAATGTGTGTGAGCATCAGGATTTGCACTTGGGTGACATATTCTCTTGCCATTATAGCTGGTCCTTTGCCGGGTCTCCCCACAGATGGCATTGTTTAGCATAATCTCTTTGCATAAGTTGTACATATTTCATGTATCACACTTAGGGGCATTGAATCTTTTTTAAAAATTTTAAATTATTTTATTTATTTACATCCCAAATGTTGCTCCCCCTCCCAGTCCCTCCTCCCAGACTTCTTTTATTTAAAATTGGATACTTTCTTCATTTACATTTCAAATGCTATCCCCTTTCCTAGTTTCCTCTCAGAAAGTCCCCTATACTCTCCCCTCCGCCCTGCTCCCCAACCCATCCACTCCTGCTTCCTGGCTCTGGTATTCCCCTGTACTGGGGCATATAAGATCAAGGGCCTCTCCTCCTATTGATGGCCAACTAGGCCATCTTCTGCTACTCATGCAACTAGAGACACAAGCTCTGAGAGGTACTGGTTAGTTCATATTGTTGTTCCTCCTATAGGGTTGCAGACCCCTTTAGCTCCTTGGCTACCTTCTCTAGCTCCTTCATTGGGAGCACTGTGTTCCATCCAATAGATGACTGTGAGCATCCACTTCTGTGTTTGCCAGGCATTGGCATAGCCTCACAAGAGATAGCTATATCAGGGTCCTGTCAGCAAAATCTTGTTGGCATATTCAATAGTGCCTGGGTTCTTTGGTTGTTTATGGGATGGGTCCCTGGGTGGGACAGACTCTGGATGGTCCTTCCTTCTGTCTCAGCTCCGAACTTTGTCTCTCTAACTCCTTCCATGGGTATTTTGTTCCCCACTATAAGAAGGAATGAAGTATCCACACTTTGGTCTTCCTTCTTTTTGAGTTTCATGTGTTTTGCAAATTGTATCTGGGTATTCTAAGTTTTTGGGCTAATATCCACTTATCAGTGAGTGCATATCGTGTATGTTCTTTTGTGATTATGTTACCTCACTCAGGATGATATCCTCCAGATCCATCCATTTGCCTAAGAATTCCATAAATTCATTGTTTTTAATAGCTGAGTAGTACTCCATTGTGTAAATGTACCACATTTTCTGTATCCATTCCTCTGTTGAGGGACATCTGGGTTCTTTCCAGCTTCTGGCTATTATAAATAAGGCTGCTATGAACATAGTGGAGCATGTGTCCTTATTACAAGTTGGAACATTCCCAGGAGAGGTATTGCTGGATCTTCAAGTAGTACTATGCCAAATTTTCTGAGGAACTGCCAGACTGATTTACAGAGTGGTTGTAACAGCTTGCAATCCCACCAACAATGGAGGAGTGTTCCTCTTTCTCCACACCCTCGCCAGCATCTGCTGTCACCTGAATTTTTGATCTTAGTCATTCTGACTGGTGTGAGGTGGAATCTCAGGGTTATTTTAATTTGCATTTCCCTGATGATTGAGGATGTTGAACATTTTTTCAGGTGCTTCTCAGCCGTTCAGTATTCCTCAGTTGAGAATTCTTTGTTTAGCTCTGTACCCCATTTTTAATAGTGTTATTTGATTTTCTGGAGTTCTTTGTATATATTTGTATTAGTCACCTATCTGATTTAGGATTGGTAAAGATCCTTTCCCAATCTGTTGGTGGCCTTTTTGTCTTATTGACAGTGTCTTTTGCCTTACAAAAGCTTTGCAATTTTATGAGGTCCCATTTGTTGATTCTCGATCTTACAGCACAAGCCATTGCTGTTCTGTTCAGATATTTTTTCCCCTGTGCCCATATCTCCGAGGCTTTCCCCCACTTATTCCTCTATAAGTTTCAGTGTCTCTGGTTTTATGTGGAGTTCCTTGATCCACTTAGACTTGAGCTTTGTACAAGGAGATAAGAATGGATCAATTTGCATTCTTCTATATAACTGCCAGTTGTGCCAGCACCATTTGTTGAAAATGCTGTCTTTTTTCCACTGGATGGTTTTAGCTCCTTTGTCAAAGATCAAGTGACCATAGGTGTGTGGGTTCATTTCTGGGTCTTCAATTATACTCCATTGATCTACCTGTCTGTTGCTGTTCCAGTAACATGCAGTTTGTTTTTTTTTAATCACAATTGCTCTGTAGTACAGTTTGAAGTCAGGCATGGTGATTCTACCAGAGGTACTTTTACTGTTGAGAATAGTTTTTGCTATCCTAGGTTTTTATTTTTTATTTTTTTTTGTTATTCCAGATGAATTTGCAAATTGCCCTTTCTAACTCTGTGAAGAATTGAGTTGGAATTTTGATGGGGATTGCATTGAATCTGTAGATTGCATTCGGCAAGATGACCATTTTTACTCTATTAATCCTGCCAATCCATCAGCATGAGAGATCTTTCCATCTTCTGAGATAGTCTTTGATTTCTTTCTTCAGAGACTTGAAGTCCTTATCATACAGATCTTTCACTTCCTTAGTTAGAGTCACACCAAGGTATTTTATATTATTTGTGACTATTGTGAAGGGTGTTGTTTTCCTAATTTCTTTCTCAGCCTGTTTATCCTTTGAGTAGAGTAAGGCCACTGATTTGTTTGAGTTAATTTTATATCCAGCTACTTCACTGGAGCTGTTTATCAGTTTCAGGAGTTCTCTGGTAGAATCTTTAGGGTCACTTATATATACTATCATATCATCAGCAAATAGTGATATTTTGACTTCTTCCTTTCCAATTTGTATCCGCTTGATCTCCTTTTGTTGTCTAATTGCTCTGGCTAGGACTTCAAGTACTATATTGAATAGGTAGGGAGAGAGTGAGCAGTCTTGTCTAGCCCTTGATTTTAGTGGGATTGCTTCAAGTTTCTCTCCATTTAGTTAGATGTTGGCTACTGGTTTGCTGTATATTGCTTTTATTATGTTTAGGTATGGGCCTTGATTTCCTGATCTTTCCAAGACTTTTATGATGAATGGGTGTTGGATTTTGTCAAATGCTTTCTCAGCATCTAATGACAGGATCATGTGGTTTTTTTCTTTGAGTTTGTTTATATAGTGGATTATGTTAGGGGCATTGAGTCTTTAAAGAATATCTACCTTGTGCATGAGAGTTGGACCAAGTACAAGGATGTGCTGCTGTGGACTGCTGGGACTGCAAGAACCAGTGGACCAGAAATTCGCCATGGTCCATTGGTACACATGTTTTCAGACATTTCCTAGGTTGCCACTTTGAAGAGTCAACTAGGAAGAGTGTCAAGGGGGAGATTTAGGGTTAGTGGTGAGTACAGTGACTCGTAAAGTTCCAGTGCCTTCTATTGAGTGATGCATCTCTCTCCAAACCTTAGGAAGGGTTTCTGAGTACTCTTCACGACAGTGACACAAGAAGATCACTTCCTTTCTTTCTTTTTCATTTTTGTTAGATATTTTCTTTATTTACATTTCAAATGCTAACCCGAAAGTACCCTATACCCTCCCCCCACCCTACTCCCCTACCCACCCACTCCCACTTCTTGGCCCTGGCATTCCCCTGTACTGGGGCATATAAAGTTTGCAAGACCAAGGGGCCTCTCTTCCTAATGATGGCTGACTAAGCCATCTTCTGCTACATATGCAGCTAGAGCCACGAGCTCTGTGAGTACTGGTTAGTTCATATTGTTGTTCCACCTATAGGGTTGCAGACCCCTTTAGCTCCTTGGGTACTTTCTCTAGCCCCTCCATTGGGGGCCCTGTGTTCCATCCTATAGATGACTGTGAGCATCCACTTCTGTATTTGCCAGCACTGGCATAGCCTCTCTTGAGATAGCTATATCAGGGTCCTTTCAGCAAAATCTTGCTGGCATATGCAATAGTGTCTGGGTTTGGTGGCTGATTATGAAATGGATCTCCAGGTGGGGTAGTCTCTGGATGGTCCATCCTTTTGTTTTAGCTCCAAACTTTGTCTCTGTAACTCCTTCTATGGGTTTTTTTTGTTTTCTATTCTAAAGAAGAATGAAGTATCCATTTGGTCTTCATTCTTCTTGATTTTTTTTGTGTTTTGCAAATTGTATCTTGGGTATTCTAAGTTTCTGGGCTAATATCCACTTATCAGTGAGTGCATATCAAGTGACTTCTTTTAGCTCACTTCCTTTCATTGTGAAACCGTTAATTCCAGGAATCCCACCCAGCCCCTGAATTTGGCAGCATAAAGAGATTTCAAGAGTCAAAACTTAACGATGCAAAATGTTGTCTTTTTATTGGAAAGAGGGTATTCTCATAACCACCAGGTTTAAGAATCTCAAAAACAAGTTTGAGAACCAAATGAAATAAATCCATGAACCGCATCTGGCACTTCCTGGAAGTCTCCATCCTCAGGACATGAGGAGCTTCATTGACAGTGTGCGACTCCTAGGGAGAGAGGGGCCAGCCTGTGAGGCGTGACACTGCCAGGTAGAGGGTAAGGGTCAGAGTGAAGGTGCCCTTGTTCTTGTGTTTTTTATTACTGCTATTCTCTAACTTTAGCATGTCACAAATAGGGACTTTTCTTCTTTATACTTCTTATTTTATTGAGAGGGAAACTGAACCTAATTATTGGACCTATAGTCTTTTGAAAAAGATAAATACATCCTAAGAGGGTTCTTGTGGTTTTTATTACTGCTATTCTCTAACTTTAGCATGTCACAAATAGGGACTTTTCTTCTTTATACTTCGTATTTTATTGAGAGAGAAACTGAAGCTAATTATTAGACCTATAGTCTTTGAAAGGGATAAATACATCCTAAGAGGGATGTGTGGACATGGGAAGAGACTAGTACTGTAACACTCTGTTCTGTGAGAAGCACAAAGTCAACTTAGGACAAACAAAATTCTAAGAAGCAACAAGCTTGTATTATAGCCTGATAAATACGCTTGAAGGGAATGTTCGTATCCAAATTTGTTTATTTGTTGGCTAGCACAAGTGAAATACATTGAAAGCACACTAAGGGTAGGAATTGAAGACATGCTCACACCTCAGGGACCAGTTTCTGGTCTGCCAGGTGCTTTCTACACCTCCTCCAAGGTCATGGTCCACAGCTCCCCTGGTGTGCATAGTAGGGCTCTGTCCCACAATGGCCCAGGAAGTACCCACCCACAACTTCTAACACTGGGGTTGCCCTCCACCATACCTGCTAAGATCCTTACCATCGTTTCTGTCCAGGTCTTCAGTTCCTTGGTTGCCGTTTTATTTATCCATTTCTTGTGCAAACTGTTGCTTCTCCTTTTTCCGCAAGTAAGAGCGCTCTATCTCCCCCGCAGATGCTCTCCTCCTGACCTCCTCATCTTCACCACCGAGCATATTCCGTTTAAACTTCTTTTCCTCATAGACCTCCTCATGGACAACGCTTTTTGGACTATTTGCCTTAAAGGAACACCATGAGTTTTCACCTTGGCCATGTTTGTCATGGGTAGAACTTGGTCCCCTACTGCCCCACCCCCCATACTTACTTCAGAACTTTCACTAGAAAACTCTTCAACTGCTTGCGAGAATTTTTCTGTTGAGAGAAAAGCATGTCTCATTCTCTATGTCCGTCTTTTCTGTGCACTCTGGGTCAGTTGTGCATCAGGACTCCGTCAAGGTCCTGCGCTGCAGCGCTGGTTGTGGGCCTGGGTTGGGATGTACCCTGTTGCTATTTTGTTGTTTATATAAAGCCATTGACTTTTTAGCCTAGTTAGAAATTGCAGTGATCTAATTGTGAAACAGCCCTTTCCACCTGACAATGAGGATGCTACCTGATGCAGATGCTAACATCCCCCTCGGCCCTCAACAATTTGCTACCAACAATTTGCTTGTCAAGTCAAGGATATTCATGGTAGGGTTATGTTTAAGTCTTTAAAAGACTCAGTTTTCTTCAGGGATATGAGCCCTGGGGAGACAGCATTCTGCAGACTCTGGGCAGACCCTTTTGAGAACATTGTTCTCAAACATCTTTTCTACAGAGCAAAATTGCCACTCACCACGGGGCCTCCTTGCAGCTGTTTCTGTCACCAGAACGAGGAGCAATGTAAGGAGGAAGAAGCTGGTAGGACTCATCTTGCCAGGAAGGGTCTTGGCTGAGAGTGGAGCTGAGATTCTCCTTTATATATTTCCTTGCCTGGCCTTGCCTGCAGGGTTGAAGGCAGATGACCTTTCTTATCAGCAAATGTCAGCTTCCCTCTCCCCACTCAGTAGGAGACTTGGTACTGTTCCCTGGACCTCTCCAAGGACACAAGATCAGATCATGCCCAGGAATCTTCCCTTTTAGTTTGAGAACATCCCATGGTGACTTCTCTACTTCCTGACCATATCTCAGTTCAGAGTGGGGAAGAGACTGCAGGCTGCAGAAGTGTTCAGGACAAATGCCTTCATTATCCAGCATGCAATGCCCTTCAAGACAGTACTGACACGCCTCATATTGTGTAGAACTCTGATGTTCTGTTTAGTTCACAGTAGCCCTCATCTAAAACCAGGTCTTCAGGGAGGAGGCTCTCAGACCAGACGCAGCTAGCCTCTCTAGAGCTCTGTGGTTGAATTGCATGGTGTCCTTCAATCTCTTGGAGGAAATACCAACAGCCTATGTTGTTTTGTGCATCTCTTGGGCTCCTCTGACCAACAACTTGAATGTGAACTTTTTTGTGCCTGATGTTGGCATCTTTGTTGGATAGTGTATCGCTCTTAGTGTACACACACACACACACACACACACACACATTTAAACAGAACAGATAAACAAAAACAATCTAATTTTGCATGGGTTTTTCAAACATCTTAGTGTTATTTTTTCTTCCTTGTCTCCTGTGTTGTTTTGGCCTTACTCTCTAGTTAACGTTTCCTTTTATCCCTTATATCCTTCCAGTCCCCACTATAGTGCTCCTTCACATAGTATCGTGTTTACCTTCTTCATTTCTATGGTTACCCAAGGGCATACTCTCTCACCTGAAGATTCAGAGCTAGAAACCACAGCTAAGGGAACTCATGTAACATTTGTCTTTCTGGGTCTGGGTTTTCTAGTTCCATCTATTTACCTATAAATTCTATGATTTCTTTCTTTTAAAAATATCTATGCATTTTATGTATATGAGTACACTGTAGCTGTCTTCAGACACACCAGATCCCATCACAGATGGTTATGAGCCACCATGTGGTTGCTGGGAATTAAACCCATGGCCTCTGGAAGAGCAGTCAGTGCCCTTAACCGCTGAGCCATCTCTCCAGTCCCTACTGATTTCATTTTTCTTACACCTGACTAGTATTGCATAGCATCTATACCCTACATTTTCATTGTCCATTTCCAGTTGGCTTTTGGGTTGTTTTCATTTCCTGTCTATTGTGAATAGGCGGCAATGAACATAGCTGAGCACGCAGTCCAGACAGATGTGCCATGCAAGCTGCTAAGAACTGCCAGCTGTGGCACTCCTGAGTCACCAAAATGACCAGCACTGCCAAATATACCTAAGGATGCAGTGGTGACTTGGATCTTTACCTTCCATAACCAAAAGCTGACTAAATGGACTTAAGGCCCACTCAACAATCATGCCTGATGCTGGAAACCTAGCCAACCACCACAGTCTAGGGAGAGAGTGGGTCTTAGAGGAGACCCTTCAGAGGACACTCTCCTATGCCAGCATGAGTCCCACCTGAATTCTGAATTCCATGTTCTTATCTTTCTACCGTCAGATAATGGTAATTCTTACCCCTCATCAAAGCTGCTCCTTGCAACGTATACAGACCATTTCAGAAACCCACAACTGGTAAACACACAGAGAGCAGCTGACTGGGGGGTGCTCAGTCCCAAATGACTCATCCATAATACAAGGCTACACTCAAGACTCAGTGAACACTGCCAAGGAGAGGCAGAAGGACTGTAAGGGCTAGAGGACAGGAAAATCTGCTGTGAGAGTGGGTCTCCTGTAAACGACAGGACAGCCTCAGCCATGGTATGTCAATGACATGGTTGCTTACAAAGACCTGAACAAGGACACTGCCAATAGAGATGTTTACTTGTAAGCGGGATGGTGAGAAAGGGAAAATTATTCCTTCCCAGGGATGAACCCTCTAAGTAACTATTCAATACCAGATGGTTAGGCCTCATCAGCTTGTATCTATATCTACCTATACCTATACCTATACCTATACCTATACCTATACCTATACCTATACCTATACCTATACCTATACCTATCTAATCAACTAAATTAAAAGAGGCTATAAGTTTTAGAGGGAGTTGGGGAGTCATGGAAGGCATTGGACAAGAAACCTGGATGTTCACATATAGAAAAATGAGATTAGACCTGTATTTTCATCTTGCATGTGCGAACACACACACAGAGGCAGAGAGAGATGGAGAGGGAGAGAGAGATTGAGAGATGGATGGAGAAAGAGAGAGAGGTATACACACCAAATGGATCAAAGACCTAAACATGACTCCTAAAATGCCTAAGTGATATATGTGTATGAAAGTCTTAAAAAATAGGACTCCATTTGCCCAAGGATTAAGGCCGAAGGTTGACAAGTAGGTTTTCACACAACTAAAAATGTTATTTGCATCTTAAGAAAAAAAAAAACTTACCTGCGTGAAGAGGAAGCCACAGGATGAGAGCAAACTGTTTTCAGCTAGACATCAGACAGAAGCTTAATATTAGAATATAAAAATAATTCAAGAGATGAGGATACAAGAGAAAAGAAAAGAAAACCCACCAAACAAATTAGGGGTGGGAGAGATGACTCTGTTATAAGAGCAGTGACTGCTCTTCCAGAGGATCCAAGTTCAATTCCTGGCACCCACTTGGCAGCTCACAACTGTGAGTTACAGTAGTCGCAGGTGATCCAGTGTCCTCTGCTGGCCTCTGTGGATACCAGATATGCATGTGGTGGACAGATTTACATTCAGACCAAACACTCATACACATAAAAATAAATAAGTTAAAAAAAATGATCCATTTGAAAAGTGGTCCTGGGTCCTGAATAGAGAGTTCTCAAAAAGAAGAAAAACATGGCTAAGAAATGTCTAGAAATGTGCTCAGTATTTCTGACAAAATCCACACACTTTTCCTACCTCCCAATTCCTTCACTACTCTGTGACACCTTTCCTTCCCAGCCCCATGTGCTTTTTGTTAGCCCGGGGTAGGAGCATCTCCTGGAGCTCATGTGCCCTCTCTGGGAACACATCCCTGAAGAAGACTGACTCCCACCCCACCAGTTGACATTGATTGCTCAGGGCTCCTCGGGTACTGGTGGAAGTTCATGAGACCTTCTTTGTCCATGCTGGGATCTTGAGTAATTTGATCTTGGGTGTGACTCAGTCACACGGTCACAGCTGCTGTGGGTTCATGTGCCTGACAGCCCTGCTGTGCCCAGAAAACACTATGTCACTGAGCATGTCCACTACCTTGGGCTTACAATCTTTCTAGCCTCTTTCTCCAATTAGCCCCTGAGCTTGTGGCAGGAGTGTGATATACAGCCTTTTCTGATCTTGAAGGGCAGAAAGGACAAGAAAGTGAGAACTGAGAGATGTAATCTCTCCCATTGCTTTATGCAAATTGTCCAGGCCCTTTAAGGGAAATGTCTTCTCAGTTTCAGAGACACACCTGACCGGTCCCCACACTGCCACACCTCCAGGTCCAGGTTTCTTTTATCTTTAAATTATAATGACCTACTCCATCAGATTGTTGGCCATAGGGGTTCTATAATGTCATACCTAGTCTTGTATCTCTCACTACTTACAGCCAACCGTTACTTTGAAATCATAGCTTTAAGAGATAGTAGTACTTTTAAGACATAACCATATCACAGCTTTATGAGAGCCCCTGGGAAGCATGGCCTTAGACCAAATGTCCACTGTCTTTGGATCCCATCTGGACCTGGTCTTGCTTACCTAGGAGACTGTGTACCTGGGCAGGGAAGCATGACCTTTATCTCCATCGAGTCTCCACCTCCCTGCTACTACAGAGCACGCTGTGTTCTGACTCTCTTCTAGATTCCAGGAAATCACANTTTGGATCCCATCTGGACCTGGTCTTGCTTACCTAGGAGACTGTGTACCTGGGCAGGGAAGCATGACCTTTATCTCCATCGAGTCTCCACCTCCCTGCTACTACAGAGCACGCTGTGTTCTGACTCTCTTCTAGATTCCAGGAAATCACAGCGGCAAACCATCTTCCAGACCAAATTTGTACTCTCCATGGACAAGGAAAGAAGGAAGGGGCTAAGTTCCCTGCTCTGTCTAAGCCTCAGGCGCATCAGAATGCTAGAGAACGTCAAGTTTTCTGAGATTTTTAATGGCATCTCAGCAGTTTATAACCTACTTCTGATTACTGAGTAATATTGGGGAGGAAGTCCAAAATTGGAGCAGGGTTATGATTTTATGTCTAACAGCATCATGAGATAAATGTCACATAAATTAGCATTTGAGTTTCCCATAGTTTCCCAGAGGCTGACACTCAGCATCCAGTAGCAACGGGATATAAATATTCACTTCCTGTTCAACCTTTCATTCCTGGATCCAATAGGGCAGCGTCAGGACTTGGTCTACTGTCTGCAGAACTGCTCTGCTTCTTTCTGACTCCATAGACATCTACCTGATTCACAATCATAGCTCTTGCCTGGAACCAGACACCACATCTATTTTCTACCCAGACCCTCTTGCTAAGCCCACTCAGGGTAAACATGCAGTAGGACTAGGAGGTAAAATGGGGCACTCGATGTTCACAAGCTCTGGACACCACCCCTGCCTGTATCACACAGCTTTTCATCGAATTTAGAAAGCATGTTGCTACATGAAAAAGATGGAAAGGAAGTTCCAGAAGAGGTACCTGAAGAATTTTCCTAAGCACAGAGCACTCTCTGTGGTGCCGGGGAATTTGGAACTATGATGTAAAACTGACTTCTTAATTAGGTCTCATTTAATGGTAGAGGTGGAGCTGACCTCACTCCTCTGCATGGGGACCTCTGGTTTTCCCAGGGCTGAGCCTTGAAGATGCTTTCTCTACTCCAGCTTCTGCTTTGACAAATTTGCCAACGATTAAGTGGCCGCAGTTACGGGTACTCGTGTATGGGACCTCAGTTTTGTATCACTGGTCTCCGTTTCTGTTTCTGTGCCTGTATGGTGGTGTTTCTGTAATTACTGCGGCTGTGTGACATAGCGTCTGATCTGCTGTTTTTGGTTCAGGATTGTTTTGGTTCTCTGGGGTCTTTGTGGTTTCACCTTAATTTTAGGGTAGTTTATGATCGGTAGACATTTCTGGTAGAATTTTTGGGAAATAGTATCAGGTGTTCTGCAAACACGGATAGTTTGTGTCCCTTTAATTTCCTTCGCTTACATTGTTGCTTCAGTTAATGTTTCAATCACAATATTTTAGTTTGCCAAACTCTTGGTAACCTTGGCTTTCAGTCTTTCTCAAATTCCCTCTTTCCATTGTTTTCAGGATCACCTTTTCCTTTCAGCACAAAGACAGCGTGTCTGCGGCTCATTCTTCAACTGATACCCAGTTCCTTTTTCTGTCATGGGTCTCATCAATATCAGTACATTGACTTTCTATGTTGAGATGCTTTTACCAAATTTCCTTGCATTCTGTTACTGTAATATCATGCAGTTAGTTTCATTTTTGATTTGTTTGCTTTCTTTCATTTTGCTTCCCCACTCCCCAGTCTTAATCTCCTTTTTTGATATCCATGTCCTTGGTACAGATAATTGGACACGGATTTTCTTCTTTAACCCATAAATAAGATGGACATTACCATATCTTTTTATTATTAAACTCAGTAAGACCTTATTCTTGGCATACGGAAAGTACCGAGGTCACAAGGCACCATGGTCCATGTCAGATGCATATTCTCAAAGCTTAATCTCTGAAGCCTGCATGAGGGAAATGTAAAACGATTAGAGAGACTCCTCAGAGACCATGCGGCTCTCCTATCTCAGACTTGACAATCTGGTATTTTTATCCATGTTTCTTCTTCTTCTTCTTCTTCTTCTTCTTCTTCTTCTTCTTCTTCTTCTTCTTCTTCTTCTTCTTCTTCTTCTTTTCTTCTTCTTCTTCTTCTTCTTCTTTTCTTCTTCTTCTTCTTCTTCTTCTTCTTCTTCTTCTTCTTCTTCTTTTCTTCTTCTTCTTTTCTTCTTCTGCTTCTCTCTTCTTCTTCTTCTTCTTCTTCTTCTTCTTCTTCTTCTTCTTCTTCTTCTTCTTCTTCTTCTTCTTCTTCTTCTTCTTCTTCTTCTTCTCCTTCAGCACAGTACAAAAGAATGGACTTCCTTGTGACATTTCCTTATGTGACATTTCATGTACTTGGCTCTGACTCATCCCCTCCTTACCTTGTCTTGTTCTCTCTTCTACCTCTCACTGGTCACTGTCCTTTACCCTGTTGTCCATATTCTGGGTATATAGGCGCGCGCACGCGCACACACACACACACACACACACAGATACACAGACACACAATATTTCTCACACAGGAGAAAGAATATGTCTATCTTTATAACTCTGGCTTATTTCACTTAGCATAGTGATATCAAGTTCAATTCTCTATCTATCACACACAAATGATGTAATTTTGTTCTCTTTATGATTGAATAAAACTGCACTATATTCTATCCAATCATTTTTGGTGGACATCTGGGCTGATTCCACATTTTTGCCAATACTGCTGCAGCCTCACCAACATGTGTGTGTCTCTGTGAGAGGTACCTGAACTTTTGGACAAAGCTGTCCATAGAAGGCATAGGTTACAAAATTAAAATCTCAGTGCCAAGCACAAGATTTTTTGTTATGAGTTATTGGCCGCAGTAGTATTTGGTTTTCCCTTAGATCCATGGCCAATGTAGTCTTGGGTTCTTGGCCACCCAAACAGTGTTAGAGATAAGTACATCTCCTAGAGCAGTCCTTACATCCAATCAGAAACGTATGGTTATGCCCAGATCTGTCATGGTACTATGGTACAAGCACATCATGCAGTCAGGTCACCATCATAGACTGAAGGGGCTGTAGCTTGGTCAGTGTTCATTAACTGAATGGAGTCAGTACAGGTAAAGGGTCTAGGTAGGCAACAGCTTGACTTCTCTGTGTTCAGTGAGATATGCAGGTACGGTCCTCAGCAACAGAGCTTCACCATCCATCCATTTGTGGAGAGCAACCGAAAGCCTTGACCATCTCCTGGGCTGCTTGGGGTCCTTTGACCAACAATTCAATTAAATTTAGCCATTCCCAGCACTGGATGCTTCACTTGGTGGTGAGAGATGTCTAGTTGTCTCTCCTATTATTTGGTGACTCCATTTCTTTCATATATGCATATATTTTAAGAAGTTTCTACTGCACTGTGTTTCCATAGGACCTCTCAAAGAGCATTAAGCTTCAGCTGTCCTTCCCCATATTCTTCCCCCCATCCCCTTCCCTCTCTCTTCCAATTCCAATCTCCCTGCCCTCCATTCATTCATAACTGTATTTCTGAATTCCCTTCCTCAGATTTTTCTCTTCCCATGAACACATCGTTCTATACCAAACTGCTATGGTTATACAGGCTGTGGCTTACTTATTCAAGACTTAACACCTAACACCCACACATGAGCGAATATAATCCATATTTCTCTGAATGTGGTTACCTCACTCAGGATGATTGTTTCTCTAGTTCCATCCATTTACATGCAAATTTCATGATTTAGTTTTTAGAAAAATATTTACATTATATGTTAAGTGCACTACCCTTTCTTTACCTGTTGATGGTTACCTAGGAAGTTTCCATTTTCTGGTTATTATGAACAGAGCATCAAAGAACAGGGTGCAGCTGCAGCAGGCACCCTTGTGTAAAATGTTGGGCCCTTTGGGAATATTCCCAACAGAGACAGATCTGGGTCTTGAGATAGATCTGTTCCCAGCTTCCTGATTTATACAACAGCTGTACAAGTTCACACTCAAGCCAGCGATGGACGAGTGTTCCTCTGATCCCACATCCTCACCAGTGTGAGCTGGCATTTGTTGGCCATTTTGACTGGTGTAAAATGAAGTCTCAAAGCCATTTTGATTTGCATCCCCCTGATGACTAAGGATGTTGAACATTTCTTTAAGTGCTTCTCAGTCACTGGTGTTTCCTCTCTCGAGAATTCTCTGCCCAGATGTGGATCCCATTGCTAAATTGGCTTATTTACTTTCTTAATGTCCAGTTTTGGGGGGGGACTGGTTTTTTTTTTTTGGTTATTATTGTTCTTTCTGTGTTTTAAGTATTAGCCCTCTCTTGGATGCTGTTTTGTCTGAATGATGGTGACCTTTGCCACACAGAAGCTTTCCAGTTTCACAAGGTCCCAATTATGAATTACTGGTCTTAGTGCCAGTGCTATTGGTGTCTTGTTTAGAAAGTCTTTTTCCTGTGCCATTGAGTTCAAGATTATGCCCACTTTCTCTTCTATCAGATTCAGTATGTTTAATCTTGTGCTGAGGTCCCTGATCCATTTGGAGTTGAGTTTTGTGCAAGGTGATAACTCTTGATCTGTTTGCATTCTTCTACATGCAGCTGTCCAGCCTGAACAGCACCGTTTGTTGAAAATGGTGTCTTATCTAGTGTGTGTTTTTGGTTTCCTTATCAAAAACTAGGTGTCCATAGTTATTTCTGGCCTTTCAATTTGATTCCATTGATCAATGTGTCCCTTTTAATGCCAAAACCATGCTGTTTTTATTACTATAGCTCTGTAGTATAATTTGAGGTCAATGATGATGGTGATACCTCCAGCAGATCTTTCAATATTCTGAATTATTTCAGTTAATATGCTTTTTTGTATTAAAAATAACACCAGCCGGGTGGTGGTGGTGCACGCCTTTAATCCCAGCACTTGGGAGGCAGAGGCAGGCAGATTTTTTAGTTCGAGGCCAGCCTGGTCTAAAGAGTGAGTTCCAGGACAGCCAGGGCTATTCAGAGAAACCTTGTCTCAAAAACCATAAATAAATAAATAAATAAATAAATAAATAAATAAATAAATAAATGCCCCACAAAATTAAATTAATATTTTTTGCTTAAAATTGCCATTTCAAATTCTGTGAAGAACTGTATGGTAATTTTAATAGGATTGCATTGAATCTGTCAATTGCTTTTGGTAAGATGACCATTTTTACTATATTAACCCCATTGGTCTATGCTCACGGGATATCTTATTTCGTTTCTTTCTTCAAAGTCTTAAGGTGGTTTTTTTTTTGTTTTTTTTTTTTTTTGTTTTT
>CACVCL010022148.1:0-47557 GCA_902729485.2 Mus minutoides | reverse complement strand
AGGACACAGATTTCTGAAAGTAATATATCCAACTTACAATGATCAAAAATATTATTGTGTACCCAGTGTGGGATGAAAATTAAAAGTTTGAATTAAAGCTTTTGTATGGCTAAGTATTTCTATATTTTCTCACTAATCATTACAAAGTTACATGACCGTGACAGTATTTCACTGACATGTAACTTTAATAAAAATACTGTTAGAGAAGCTATAGTAAAATGTGTGATTTATTGATGTGGCAGAGGAAATCTGTTCTTCTACCAATGAACATGAATGTTATCAATAATGAATATTAATAAATTTTAAGTTTGTTTATAAAGGAGTTTGTAATTTAACTTTGATACTAACTATAGTAAATATAAACCACCTGTTTTAGCCTTCTGTTTGCAATAAGTTGTCAAATAAAGTATACTATGACTAAAGAGAAACATAAATGGTTTTAATGTCAGGATGAATTTTTTTTCTGACAGTTGTTAAAGGAACCAGTAATCTTTGTCAAGGACACTTTGACACATAGTCTCAAATTAGAATGCATATGCTAAACATTGAAATGAGGTTGTGCTAAAGGTTAATAAAATGTCTCTTAAAGACAGATTATAGAATTTCCCCATGTCTATAACCCAGGTTATTAAAGTTGTAAGTAAACAAAGGTTTCATCCAGTACTGTCTACTGCTATATATCATTCTTCAAATTAAGATCAGTTAAGCCTTCAGTTTGACAGCCTCAAAGGCCATGGCTTTTGATATGAGAGGCAGTGTGGGTATGTTTACTCTCCCTGGTGTAGCACAGCTACAGTTGATTCCTGTAGATATAGATACTGCATATCTCCTTCACACAGTCTTCCCCTGTCATTGCTACTCTCTTATCTAATTTAATTTCCTATGTTCACATTTGTGTGTCACAAAGATTTTATCTCCAGGGAAGAAAAGCTTAAAATATGATATGGTTATATTCACAGGCTAGGTGAGGTTTTATAATGGTTATTCTATGCAAATTTCATCAATTTCAATATTTCTGACTGTAGTATCTGTCTGCTTGCTAATGCTTGTTATTCTGCATAATCAGGAATATATCTTCCCCAAGGAGAAAACTGCTCCTACTGAAGATATATCTTAATGTATAAGATTAATATCTTCATCTCATAATATTTATATTAGAAATGATTGCTGAAAACATCTGAAATGATCTAATTGTATTATTTTGTTAATATACATTGGTAAAACTATCTAGTAGATGTTTTATTTGTATGAGCTAATTACATTCTAATTTATTGATTCAAAACTAACATTTTGGGGGCCATTATCAAACTGCAAAAACGTAATCACCTTAACCTTTTATTTAAATTAAGTAAAAGTATGGTGTCACAAATTGAACAAGTGGTTAGTCTTATACCCATGCATGTTTGAGCAGAATTAACTAGAATTAATGGACATCCAAAAGAGGTCACGAATTTGAGGATTACTATTCTATGGTAAAACGAGAGATTCAGATGAGCAAAATTGGGCAGATATAACTAAATTATACTATACGCATACATGGAATTCTCAAGAAAAAAGAAATGTATAATAATATATTAAAACCTAAATTTGAGTTAAACTCTATTTATAAGGAATATAATAAAATTACTCTATCAGCTATTGTTTAGGGTGTTAGTACAAATATTTTAAAGCAACAACAATGTAGAAAAAAGAAGATATAAAAATAGGGTTTCCAATTAATAAAATAGTATGTCATAATAACCAACTTTGCAATAAAAGAAAATAAAAAGAGTAAGGTGACACTAAAATTAGATTTGAGGTGACAGAAATGTTTGTTTTAAACAGCAATTAGATAAACAAACATTATTTAGTTTCATAAGATCCCATTTATCAAATTTTCTAATCATTTGTGTGACCAAAGATTTATTATAATGTACCATTCTATGCCTCCAAGAGGAAGAATTGTTGTCTACTTTTTTCTGTTAGCAACTTCAAGCGATCAAATTTTATATGAGGACCTTGATCCATTTGGAACTTAGTTTTCTATGCAATAAGACAAAAATGTTCTAGTTTTATTTTTGGTAAATGTTAAAATACAGTTGTACAGCTTCTTTTCTGGAAAAAGCTGTCTTTTTTACATAGTATATTTTTGGTACCATTGTCAAAAGACAGGTAACTGAAACTGTGAGTCTTATATCTGATTTTTCAAGTAGTTTCCATTGTTTACTTGTCTATTTTTATGCTCATAATATCATGCTATATTTCTGACTATGTATTTGCATGTATACATATGTGTTTGTGTGTATAGTTAATTTTATACATTATTATATATCATTGTTATGTATTATATGTTACAATATACTGTATTTATAAAATTAAATATATATATGTTATATATATATATATATATATATATATATATATATATACATTATTTTATATGAATTTCCAATATGAAGAATAAAATCTCAAAATATCAATTTAAAGAGCAGAGAAACCTAAATTTTTACTTTAAAATACAAGCATGAAGGTTCAAAATGAGATAAAATAGCAAGAATGTTAACAGTACTCAATACCAAATGTCACATACATGGGATTACTCTGATACTGTTTATAATTTCACTTACTTTATAAAATATTAAAATTCCTCAAGCAAACCTGGGCACACAGTTGGTATCTCAACTATGAGAAAGGGAATTAGAAGCCTCATGGAAACATATTAATAATAAAATAATATACAAATAAAGCTTACTATTTCTGCAGCTGACAAAATTAGATTTAAGAAATAGTTTATTTTAATTTAGAGCTCCAGATGGATAGATGTCCATATCTAAAGTCAATGTATCATGATAGAAACAGAAAACTGTTTCTCCTTGGGGAAAATATATTATCAATCTCATAAACCCAGAAACAAAGTAGAAAGAAAAGTAACTGAATTTAAGCCCTCAAAGATCATCAACTATGAATGTTTTCTCCAACAAGGCTGTACATCTGCAATGCTCCATAACCTCACAGTCAGCACAACCAAATATGGAACAAGTGTTAAGAATATTTGAAGGCACAGAGGGTGTTTCTCATTCTAAGGACAAAATTCAACTCCTGACCCAGAAAGGCTCATGGCCATGTTGTAAACCAAAATGCATTTGTCTCAATTCAAAAGATGTCTTTATTCTTTTGCAGCCTCAAAACTGATCCAGTGTCTAAACTCCAAAGTTGCTTCAGAGACTTAAAGCAATTTGTTATCTCTAATTCATTGCAAATGAAACAAAACAAAAACAAACAAGCAAAAAGCAGCAGCAGCAACAGCAACAAAAACAACAACAACATATTCCTGATACACAGTGATGCAAACTATGCAGAGCAAATCTAAAGGTGGGCATTGGAGGCATAGTGAGGAAAAATTGGACCAAAAGAAGACCAAAACTCAGACACGTGTAGCAGAGGACTGCTTATCTGGCCACAGTGAAAGAGGAAGCAGATGTGCCTAATCCTATAGAGAACTGATACCTGAGGGAGGTGAGATGCCAGGGTGGGAGGCACCATCTCAGTGGTGAAGGAGAGGAGGAATGGGATAAGAACTCCACTGATGGGAGACAAGGAGAGGGGCAATATTTGGGATGTAAATCAATAACAATAACAACAACAACAACAAGCATAGTTCCTCAACATAAAAAAATAAAACAACAAGAAAAACAAAGAATATACAAGGAAAAGCTCAGGACAATTCCTAATGAACTATTGGTTAGAAAAGACCCAAAATCTTCAGAAGTTATAGGCAATTATCATTCCCCTTTTTGCCATGTGTCTTAGTCAGGGTTTCTATTCCTGCACAAATATCATGACCAAGAAGCAAATTGGGGAGGAAAGGGTTTATTCAGCTTACACTTCCACATTGCTGTTCATCACGAAGGAAGTCAGGACTGGAATTCAAGTAGGTCAGGAAGCAGGAGCTGATGCAGAGGTCATGGAGGGATATTCTTTACTGGCTTGCTTCCCTTGGCTTGCTCAGCCTGCTCTCTTATAGAACCAAGACTACCAGGCTAGGGATGGCATCACCCACAAGGGGACCTCCCCCCCTTGATCACTAATTGAGAAAATGCCTTGCAGCTGGATCTCGTGGATGCATTTCCCCAACTGAAGCTGCTTTCTCTGTGATAACACTAGCCTGTATCAAGTTGACACAAAACAAGCCAGTACACCATGCATAACTGTAGAATAAATAAATGCTAAAGGAACCACACGTTTTACCTCAGACCTACCATGCATTAAAACATACAGTCAATATTAGAAAAATAAACAAACAACAAACAAAAAATCACATACAAATATCCCAAGAAGAAAAAAAATGATATGAGCTCTTAACACATTATACAGTTTTTGAAAAGATTAAGTATGAAAGATATTGTATGATTATACTGAAAGAGAATTGTAGTTCTGTGGTCGATTCTGCCATAGTTGAAATTGGCTTTAGCTGTTTTGTTGAAATAATGAAACTACATAACATTGACTTCCAACAGAAGCATTCATATTTTGATTAATAATGCTGCTTTGTAATCAGGGGTATAAAGAAAGCTGGGACAGTATATAGCAGCTCCTCTGTGTAGTAGATACAGTAACACCAGTGATATGCAGAAAGTGTTGGGGATGCTCTGCCTAAGAGATTGGCAGCATAGATAATCATGAAATAAGAAATATTCTACACATTGCAGAAAAGGGTGATTTTGTTCAAGTGTTTTGTTCCAACAGCATTGATTCTAGATGCACACTCATATATTACCCATGGGTAGTCTCAGAGAAACTAAAACAAACTGCCCTCAGTTGAGGCTGAAATGAGGTTTGCTGGCTTACAGTTCCAGGGCATCAACAAGAAAATAGCACATGATTTATCTCAGTGAAGTAATAAGGAAATTTGGTATTGTGAATGTAGCATGTCATAAAATCTATAATATTAGACATAGCCAGCAGCACAGACTGTTTCATGGTTTTGACCTAGTTCAATTTCTGATCCTTCCTTAAACTTCTCAAGAATAATTGGAGAATGTCCTGGGGAATACAAAATGAATGGATAAAGAGGATTGCTGGAATAAGACAGGTTTCCAAGGCTTATCAGCCTGGAGAGTACGGCAAGAATTTTAATGAGAGTTGTGTCCGACTGGGTTCTAAATCCTAGCACTTGTTGACTTCCAGCTTCCATTGACCACTGACCAAGTGAAAGTATCAAAATGGAAGACCTCATCTTCTCTGAGGAATCTTCTGCAGAAACAAGATCATTATGACTTCTAGTCTTGTTATGCTTTTATCACTTCATGAAAATTAAAACCTATTTTACACAGTCTTATGTGCATCTGGCTTTTACAGTATCTATGTAACAGAAGTTGGCACAGCCTATTTACCAATTGGCCTGATTAGAGATTCTCCCCAGATTGTTAATTGGTGAATAGTGTATGTTCTTTACACCAAGTTGTGTTGAGGATGCACTAATGACAGATAAAATAGAGTTGCAGTAACAACAATCTGCAAGAATAGTCACCATGAATCCTGAGCAGCTACTATGAATATAAACACTTTTCAGAATATTTTAGGATTGTCTCATTTAATTATGGTGGCTAAGGTGTCTCTTGATCTAGCAGATAAAAACTCATAAATGCTCCTGAGGTAATCCCATTTGAGTGATTCAAGTGTACAACCCACTGGTATGACTCCTGCCTATACCTGAAGAGAGCATAATAGAAAAATGTCAACCAGGAAGAGATCCAGGTCAAACACAAGAACATTACTAAAAAATGAAAGTAAAAAGAAGAAAACAAAAACTTTTCTTCCATGAATACTCTTTTAGAATATAAAAGGACTTCATAATGTCCAACAGGTTTGGAGAAAGAAATCTATTTTCTGGAATCAACTGATGGTTTAATCACATGTGCAAAGTCCTCACAGAAAATAAGTTACTATGAACACTGCATGGTGACAAGTTGACATAGCTACTTAAATGTTCCTATGATTATCTACTTATGAATGATTCCTGAAAATACTATGAAATGTATTCAGTTTGACCTTAGATTGCTAAACTTTTTGTTGAAAATTTACAGTTACAGTAAACCACTGGTTGGTAAGGTTATATTTAATATGCAAATATTGTTTACCAAACATCAACTAGCATCAAAAGTCATTATGCCTAGATATAGAAATAAAGTTAAGTAATAATTTGGTTGTCTTTAATTCAAAATTTATGAATCAAGACAGCAGCCATTGTAATAGAAGAATGAAACTCCAGGGAGTGATGCGTTTCATAAGGTTGAAACATGGGGGAAGAGGAACACAAAATCTGCTTGAATATTTTTCTATCAAAGGAGTTGCTGTCTGTAAAAAAATTAAAAATAGGATAAAATATCATGTCTCACAGAATGACAACAGCTTTTTTTTTTTTTTTTTTTTAATTCAGCTTGGTGTCTGTCTGATGTTTAGACATTTCAGCTTTGTTGTATTGTATTCTGTGGATGAACTACCATTTTGATTTGGTTTGGCTTACTGAAACCTAGTTGCCAAACTCTGGCTTCCTATAACTGTTATTTAACATCTGATAAAACAGCTAATAGTACACAGATGTCAGGTAAGAAAACGCGATGGACCTAGAGCAACTTGTACTGCCAGAAATAATGAAGTGGGGAAAAAAAAAAGTACAAATGACAGACGGAACATAAATGTAACAACTTAGGACTATCTGTGCGACCTTCTATGCACACACTAAAATAACTTTAAAAAAATACCCTTAAAGCATTTTAATGTAAAATAGATCAGACATTTTAAATACTCAATGATTGTACCTTTGGCATACTTGCTGAATTCATTCACTTTAGTGGGAATATTAATGAATAAGTATCAATTTCACAAAGGAATTAAAAAATCATGTGCTTTGGATTCCTGGATTGAAGCTACCTAGATTTAACATTGCAGAAAAATGTACAACATTGAGTCTCAAAGGCATGCTTAAATAATAGCACACACATTATCATTATATTAAATACAGCCCCAGATAATTCTCTCACAAGAATATCTTGTGAGATTGGTGGGTCCATATTATTTTGACCTACTGTATAAATCTTAAAACATCATTTACGTATATAGTTGATATATTTTGGTAAATTTCAAAAGAAAGATGATTTTAAGCTTTAAGTGAAAATGTTTTATAAATTGTATTTACATATGCAATTAACTTTTAAAATCTCAGCAGTTGAAAATTTGTTTATTTTTAGCAATTACAAAGCCAATAAGCAGCAGATACAATATGCCACAACCTTTAGTTCAATGACTAAAATTTATGACTACGTCCCTTAGACATTTTATTAAGAAGTGAAAATGTAACAACAATTATTTTCCTGCATTGTAAGAGATAGAACAGGAATGAAGTCCTATGAAGTACTTAAAAAGCTGTCTTCAGGGTAATTAGTGAGGCTTTGTGCCTTTATATAGTATAACTTATAAGCCAATAAACTGTATAATATTCCAGGAACGTATAAATTTGATAAGAAGAAAATAAGGATGCTGAAGTTAATTCTTCAAAATTATCAGCTTTTGTAAGGGGTGCTGGAGAAGGAGCACTCAGTTCCATTGAGAAGGACGAAGACCACTGAGAGTTTGACAAAGCTCCAGCCAGTGCGTACATAACACTCATTGGACATTTTTATTTTCTAATTTTAATTTTATGGGGCAAGGACTTAAGTGGGGCCAGATATGAAAGGACAGGGTACGTTATGTGAAATTCCCCCAAAATTCAATAAAATTATCATGTTGAAAGAAAAAGCATAAGAATTTTCTAGAAAAAAATGTAGAGATTTATAAGTATCACATATGTAAATGTGCTATAATAATGTTTATGATTTAGTACATTGCTAAGAATTAAAACAAACCTATATATGTAAAAATATTACTTGGATTCTGTCTTAAAAATATTTCAGTATATAGAACTGGTTCTTTTGCTGGTATTACCTAATCTTACTTCAGAAGGCAGGCCATATACTCATGAGACAGAGCAGTCAAAATTGCAGCTTCAGCCTACCATAGTGGCCTTCCACTTCTCCCTCATGCGCGCATGTCTCTGGGGATACCTTAATCTGACATTTGGACTCAAAATGCCTTATGCTTCTCTTGGCATCTTTGGGTTTGGGAAGAGAACCTAGTTTATATCTTATTTGCCTGAGCTTCTGGCTCAAGAGACTCTTTATCTACAGTCTTAGTGTTTTACTGTCTGCAACAAGGATCACAGGACCCATTCCTGAGGCCATTTATATCCAGAAAGGCTAAAGACTCTAGACTAGATGTTTAAATTTAGGTGTCAATTCCTAGATGCAAATATAAATACATACTTTAAACACTGAAAAAAAATAAAATATCTGTATTGTATTTTTAATCATATGTCTTTGTCTATGTCTATGTGATTATGTATATTTAAGTTAAGGTAGTATCAGGAATCAGTGGCCACACATACCATGAAGGTTGACTTACAGACAGTTGAAAGTCATCAACAATATGAACTAACCAGAACCCCCAGAACTTGTGTCTCTAGCTCCATATGTAGCAGAAGATGGCCTAGTCGGTCATCATTGGGAAGAGAGGCCCCTTGGTACTGCAATCTTTATATGCCCCAATACAGGGGAACGCCAGGGCCAAGAAGTGGGAGTGGGTGGACAGGGGAGCCGGGAGGGGGGAGGGGGAGGGAACTTTCGGAATAGCATTTGAAATGTAAATTAAGAAAATATCTAATAAAATAAATGGAAGGAAAAAAAAAAAGAAAAAAAGAAAGTCATCTTACATGAGTGTCCATGTAGTAGGGCAAAGGGTCCTTTGGGTATACGCTGAATGAATGGGATAACTGGGTCCTGAGATAGATTAATTCCACGTTATCTGTGTAACCACCTCACTGATTTCCATCGCTACCTCATTGATTTCCCTCGCTACGATACAAGTTTGAAATGCCAACAGAAATCCTCCCTTGTTCCATATTCTCACTAACATGAACTGTCAGTTTTGTTATTGATCTTAGCCATTCTCACAGGTGTAGGATAGAGTCTCAGACACATTTTGATTTGAATTTTCCTGAGGCAAATCTATTTATTTATTTATTTATTTATTTATTTATTTAGTCATTTTTCCCCATTAGTTCATTTATTTTTCCACTATACATCTGGACAGAACCCGCCCCCTGCCTCCCCCCGTCCTCCAAATCCCCCCTCACATAGCTGTTTCCTTCTCTGCTTCTTCTTTAAGAAGGGAGAACCCCCCCGCCCCCCGCCCCTCAACCCCTGCCAGGAATCAACCCACCATGGCACATCAAGTCACTGCAGGATGGGATGCACCCTTTCCAGCTGAGGCCAGACAAGGCAGCCCAGTTAGGGGAATAGGATCCACAGGCAGGCAACAGAGTCAGGGACAACCCCTACTCCATTTGTTGGGAGACTTGCAGAATATTTTTACTTCATTGTATCCACTTGATTTCTATCAATTGTCTTATTACTTTAGCTAAAATTTCAAGTGCTATTTTGAATAGAAATTGAGAGAATATGCAACCTTGTTTTGGTCCTGATTTTAGTGAAATTAATTTGAGTTTTGCTCCATTTAGTTGATGTTGGCTGTAAACTTGCTATAACTTGTCTTTACTAGGTATATCCCTAGAATCCCTGATCGCTCCAGGAACACATGTGAGAGTGCTAGATTTTGTCAAAGGCATTTTCTGCATCTATGAACATATGTGTCAGTGTGTCTGTGTTTGTGTATGTGTTCTTTCAGTTTTTTTCTTTTTTTTTTTTTATAGTAGATTACATTGATTGATTTTTTTTTTCCTATATTGACCATCCCTGCATATTGGGAATCAAACACAGTTGATTATAATGGATAATATTTTTGATGTGTTTCCCATTTGTTGTACAGGCATTTTGATAAGTATTTTTGCATCCCTGTTCATAGGGGTAATGATGCAATCATATGTTTGTTGAGTATGTAAGTGGTTTGTGTATGAGAATAACTGTGGCCTCTTTTACTGAACTTTTACTATTTTATTTTTTCATACTGGTTTTTTTTAATTAATTTATTTATTCACTTTGCATCCTGATCACTGCCACACTCCTGGTTCCTCCATTCCTTCTTCTCCTTCCCCTCTGGAGGGTAGAGGGTACCCCATGAATAATCCCCACACCCTGGAACACCAAGTATTTGTGGGACTAGGCACAAGGTTCCTTCTGTTTCTATTTACTGGAATAATTTAAGAAGAACTGGCTTTAACTGTTCTTAGAATGTATGGTATAATTTTGCACTAAAACCACCTGGACTTCTAAATCATTAGGGTTTATAGATTAATTTAAATTATTTACTGATCTTAATTTAATTTTGGCAATAAATTATTTTTTTGTCTTTCCTTGGTAGCAGCTGTTATATCCCTATTTGTTTGTTGGTTTCTGATTATTTTATGGGTTATTTTACTTATTTACATTTCAAAGGTTATCTCCTTCCTTGTTTCCCTCCAGAACCCCCCAGTCCTGTCTCCTCTCCCTGCAGCTGCTTTGAGGGTGCTCCCTCACCTACCCCCTGTCCTGTCCTCTCTCCCTGCTGCTGCTTTGAGGGCGCTCCCTCACCTACTCCCCTGCCCTATCCTCTCTCCCTGCTGCTTCTGTGAGGCTGCTCCCTCACCTACCCATCCACTCTGGTTTCATCTCCCTAGCCTTCACCTACACTACAGCATGGAGCCCTCACAAAGGTCTCACCAAGAGTCTCATCTCCCACTGATGCCAGATAAGGCCATCCTCTGCAACATGTGCAGCTGGAGTCCTAGGTCCCTCCATGTACACTCTTTGGTTGGTGGTTTAGTCCCCATGTGGATATTCTATGTCTAACTTTTAGTTAGATTGGAAAGGGGTTTTTCTATCTTGTTGGTTTTCTCAGAAGACCAACTCATTTCATTGATTTTTTTGTATTGCTCTCTGTTTCTAGTTTGATTTCAGCCTTTAGTTTGATTATTTCCCACCATATTCTCCTTCTAGATACGTATGTCACTTTTTATTTTAGAACATTCATGTGTGCTGTTATGTTTCTAGTATTAAACCATGCCAATTTCTTCATGAGGAAGCATGGTGCTATGAGGTTCTTTTTTATCAGAGCTTTTACTGGGTCTCATATTTTTAGGTATTTTTCACTTTAATTTTCAATGAATTATCGAAAGTCTTAAATATTTTCTTATTTCTTCTTCAATATAGTAGTTATTTAGTGAGAGTTTTTCAGTTTTCATGAATTTGCTTCAGTTGTTGGCAGTAATCTATGATGGTTGCCTGATAGGATGAGGGAGTTATTTCAATTTTCTTGGATTGGTTGAGACTTCCTTTGTGTACAAGTATGGGATACATTTTGGAGAATTTACCATGAGTTGTTGAGAAAAAAAAAAGTATATTCTTCTGTGTTTGGGTGGAATCTTCTCTTAATATCTATGTCCATTTGGTGTACAGTGTCCTTTAACTCCTGAATTTCTGTTTAGTTGTTGTCTGAATGGTCTGTCCATTGTTGACAGTGAGGTATTGAAATTCCCCACATCTCTATAGTGTGTGAGCATCAATATGTGGTTTAAGATTTATTAGTATTTCTTTTCCAAATCGGTTGTTCTTGTGTTAAGGGAATAGATGTTAAAAATTGAAATGCTATCTTGATAGACTTTTTTCTTTGACAACTGTAAAGTATCCATTCTCATCTCTCCTGATTATTTTTTGATATGAAAGTTATTTTAATAGATTTTACAATGGCTGCATCAGCATGCTTCCATTTGCTTGGTCTATTGTTTCCATGAAGTGTATCTTTTCCATGAGGTACCGTCTAATCTTCATGCTGAGCTCTGTTTATTGGATATAACAGAAGAATAGGACCTATTTGTTCCTCCATTCTGTTATTCTGTGTCTTTATGTTGGTAATTGAAATATTTGATATTGTGGGACAGTGATGACTATCTTGACTTGTTATTTTGTTGTTGGTAGTGGTGAAAGTGGTTTTGGTGGTGATGGTTGTTTTGCTGTGTGTGTGCGTGTGCGTGTGTGTGTGTGTGTGTGTGTGTGTGTGTGTGTCTGTGTGTGTGTGTGTATGTGTTTGCTTGCATATATGTATGTTTCCTAACTTTTGGTTTTGCTGGTATGAAATTGTTTTCTGTAGTTTCATGGCTCTCATTAACATTCTTAGGCTGGAGTTTTCATACTAACATCTTTTGTAGAGATATATTCATAGATAGATACTGTTTTAATTTAACTTTATTATGGAATATCTTATTTTCTCTGACCATGTTAATTGAAATTATGCTGGGTATAGAAGTCTGAACTGGCACTTGTAGTCTCTTAGAGTCTGCATCATATTTGTCCATCTGCTTTGCTTTTAAAACCTACATCAAAAAGCCACATGTAATTCTAATATGACTACCTATATATACATTTTAGTCTATTTTCCTTGAAAATTTTATATTCTTTTTTACATATGTTTAGAGTTTAGATTATTTTGTGGAAAGAAATTTTTTTTCTGGTTCAATCTCTTTGGTGTTCTATATGCTTCAAGTAAATACATTTATAGACATCTGCTTTAAGTTATGAAATTTTCTTCTATGATTTTTGTTAAAAATATTTGGGCCTGGCAGCTGGGTGTTAGGTGTCATTTCTTTTTTCTATTCTTATTATTCTTAGGTTTGGTCATTTAATGGGTTTCCCAATTCCTAATTTTTTTCAAGAATCTTTTTAGATTTAATCTTTTCTTTGACTCACATTCCTTTTCCTCTGTGTGTCTTCAGTGCCTGAGATCTTTCTGGTCCATCCCGTGAGTTCTGTTGATGAAGCTTCTTTCCAGGGTTCCTGTTTAGCTTACTTTTTTTTCCACTTTAATATTTCTTTTGATTTGAAGTTTTCTTTATTGACACAATTTTCATTTTTCAGATCCTGAACAAATATGTTAGTTTCCTTCCATGCTTTGGGATTCATTCTTTTCCTTTTAAGTACCTCTATCATCTTCATGCAGTTGGTTTGTAAGTATTTGTCTTGTGATTCAGCTGTGTTGGAATATTCAGGGCTATTGTAGTAAGATACCTGGGCTCTTTTAGAGACATATTTTCTGGTAGTTATTGATTGCTTTTACGCTTTCTTCTGGCTTTGGGATGATAATAAGTTCAGGTGCTGAATTACATGAGGTCAGAAGTGTATGGCCTGTGACATCCACAGAAGGCATGGACATTGGAGAAGGAAGGACACAGCTGGTGTTCTTTTGCACTTATTGTCTTTCAAATAGCAACCTCTTTTTTATTGTTATACACCTGCATTCCCATGCACAAGCACACACACACACACACACACACACACACACACACACACACACACAAATAAAAACACACACTACTAAATACATAACTTGAAACCTGCTCAGTTTCTGTAATGTGACATCTTTCAGAGATAGCCATGGTATTTTGGATAACAGACAAAGACTAATATAAAAAAAAAAACAAAAAAAAAAAAAAACACACAATCAATCAAAATTCAGATTTGTGTAGCTCTGTTCCGAAGGATACATCAAAAATAGAAGTGTAACTCTTCAAGCTGATGAAATATATCTGAACAGGGACAGAAATGTGTAAGCACAGAGGATGTGTGTTTACGCCCAAGTTGTGTCTCTGAGAAATTCTGGAAAATACACCCTTAAAATCTTATCACCACGACTGCCTAAACATGATCTAGACAGCAATGAGTATGTTAAAGTGGACAAGAAAAAGTCAGAAGGCTTCAATCTCGCACAGAGAACTATAGATAAGGAAAGAATTCTAAGAGAGGGAAGATTATTCTTCCCTGGAGAAAAGCACACTGTTTCTTCTTCCAGTCCTCATGGTCGGCCTTCAGTGACTTTTTTTTTTTTTTTTTAATCACAGTTATTTATAGTACATCACTTTGATAAGTAAACATACAATACAAACATCTGACATTAATGTGTGCTTAATAGGTAAATATAGAAACTAACTAAGTAATTTTGCTTAATTAGTATAAGTCCATAATCCTAGAATTTGAAATCTGGCTCATGGACCAGAGTGTAAGCATTGTTGGGAACAGTAAAAAAAATTCAGAATCTCAGTCTTTCTGACTACTGAAGCTGAATCTGCATGTTAACAAGGTTTCCTGGTGGTTTATGATCATAATAACATTTGAGAAAATTGAGTATAGCCTTTGCAATAAAACATTGAACTATCAACTATTAGTACATACTACTTTTAGAAAGAAACGCAGAATGATTTTCTACTAAAGCACTATGCATATAACCTTGATATGGTTACATCAAGGTGAAATTTAATCAATTTATATGCTCCTTTGTTTTCCTTCATGTCAATATTTACTGGAATACTTGATGTCTCTGTGCCTGTCTCTCTCTATAGGGGTGGGGAGCTGGTATGTCTCTGCTTTCTTGTTTCCCTCCAATGAATCAAAGGATGATGTCTATATATATTCTTTAATTATTCTACATTATATTTTGAAATTCGATCTATCACTAGAGTTCATCAATTGGACAGATTTGCTGGATTCTCTGGTCTGTAGACACTCCTATTTGTTTAGCAGGTGCATTTTACTCTAACTGATATTTTATTTCTCCTATGGAAGGAACCAAATTGAAGTTCTCATGATTATTCAACAAGCACATTATCTCTCTCTCTCTTCCCCCCCCCCGTCTCTCTCTCTCTCTCTCTCTCTCTCTCTCTCTCTCTCTCTCCCTCTCCCTCTCTCTGTCTCTCTCTCAGCCTCCTTCTCCAGGCTGCTCCTGGCTGAAAATAGACCTGTCACTGAGGCAGGCCACATGCAGTGTGACTCTCCAGCTAAGGCTGGTTTCTTTTGTCCTACAAAATGCCTCTGTGCTTCCCCAGAATCTGCTACCTACCTGTCATGCCCACCCACATCCTGCCTCCAGCTGAACACCAAATACACTGGACCAGAAAAGAAATTCCTCCGGACACATAATTATCAAAACAACAAATGTACTAAATAAAGATAGAATATTAAAAGCAATAAGGGAAAAATGTCAAGTAACATATAAAGGCAGGCCTATCAGAATTACACCAGACTTCTCACCTGAGACTATGAAAGCCAGAAGATCCTGGACAGATGTTATATTCAGACCCTAAGAGAACACAAATGCCAACCCAGGTTACTATATCCAGCAAAACTCTCAATTAACATAGCTGGAGAAATCAAAGTATTGCATGTTAAAACCAAATTCACACAATATCTTTCCACGAATCCAGCCCTTCAAAGGATAATAAAGGGAAACCACCAAAGCAAGGATGGAAACTACACCCTAGAAAAAACTAAAAAGTAATCCTTCAATAATCCTAAAAGAAGACAGCCACAAGAACAGAATCCCAACCTTAACAACAAAAATAACAGGAAGCAACAACTACTTTTCTTTAATTTCTCTTAACATCAATGGACTCAATTCCCCAATAAAAAGACATAGACTAATAGACTGGCTACACAAATAGAACCCAACATTTTGCTGCTTACAAGAAATGCACCTTAGAGAAAAAGACAGATACTACCTTAGGGTGAAATGCTGGAAAACAGTTTTCCAAGCAAATGGTCCGAAGAAAAAAGCTGGAGTAGCCATTCTAATATTGGATAAAATTGACTTTCAACCCAAAGTTATAAAAAAAGACAAGGAGGGGCACTTCATACTCATCAAAGGTAAATCAACCAAGATGAACTTTCAATTCTGAATATCTATGCACCGAATACAAGGGCAGCCACATTCATTAAAGAAACTGTAGTAAAGCTCAAAGCACACATTAAACCTCACACAATAATAGTGGGAGACTTCAACTCCCCACTCTCACCAATGGACACATTCTAGAAACAGAAATTAAACAGAGACACATGAACACTAACAGAAGTCATGAAACAAATGGATCTAACAGATATCTACAGAACATTTTATCCTAAAACAAAAGAATATACTTTCTTCTCAGAGCCCCATGGTACCTCTTCCAAAATTAACCATATACTTGGTCACAAAACAGGCCTCCACAGATACAAAAATATTGACATTATCCCATGCATCCTATCTGACCACCATGGACTAAGGCTGATCTTCAATAACAACATAAATAATAGGAAGCAAATATTCTCATGGAAACTGAACAATACTCAATGATTCCTTAGTCAAGGATGAAATAAAGAAAGAAATTAAAGACTTTCTAGAGTTTAATGAAAATGAAGCCACAATGTATCCAAACTTATGGGACACTATGAAGGCAGTCCTAACAGGAAAACACATTGCCCTGAGTGCCTCCAAAAAGAAACTAGAGAGAGCATACACTAGTAACTTGACAGCACACCTAGAAGTTCTAGAACGAAAGGAAGCAAATTCACCCAAGAGGAGTAGACGGCAGGAAATAATCAAACTCAGGGCAGAAATCAACCAAGTAGAAACAAAAAGAACTATTCAAAGAATTAACTAAATCAGGCTGGTTCTTTGAGAAAATCAACAAGATAGATAAATCCTTAGCCAGACTCACTAGAGGGCACAGGGACAGTATCATAATTAACAAAATCTGAAATGAAAAAAGAGACATAACAGCAGAACCTGAAGAAATCCAAAACATCATCGGATCCTACTACAAAAGGCTATACTCAACAAAGCTAGAAAACCTGGAGGAAATGGACAATTTCCTAGACAGAAGCCAGGTACCAAAGTTAAGCCAGGATCACATTAAAGATCTAAACAGACCCATTTCCGCTAAAGAAATACAAGCAGTCATCAATAGTCTCCCAACCAAAAAAAAAAAAAGCCCAGGACCAGATGGGTTTAGTGCAGAGTTCTACCAGACCTTCAAAGAAGACCTAAGTCCACCTCTCCTCAAACTATTCCACAAAATAGAGACAGAAAGTACACTACCCAATTCATTCTATGAAGCCACAATTACTCTGATACCTAAACCACACAAAGATCCAACAAAGAAAGAGAACTTCAGACCAATTTCCCTCATAAATATCGATGCAAAAATACTCAATAAAATCGTCACAAACTGCATCCAAGAACACATCAAAAAGATCATCCATCATGACCAAGTAGGCTTCATCCCAGTAATGCAGGGATGGTTTAATATACGGAAATCCATCGATGTAATCCACTATATAAACAAACTCAAGGACAAAAACCACATGATCATCTCCTTAGATGCTGAGAAAGCATTTGACAAAATCCAACAACCTTTTATGATAAAAGTCTTGGAAAGATCAGGAATTCAAGTCCCATATCTAAACATAATAAAAGCAATATACAGCAAACCAGTAGCCAACATCAAACTGAATGGAGAGAAGCTGGAAGCAATCCTATTAAAATCAGGGACTAGACAAGGCTGCCCACTTTCTCCCTACCTATTCAATATACTACTTGAAGTCCTAAAGGGAGCAATTTGACAACAAAAGGAGATCAAGGGGATACAAATTGGAAAGGAAGAAGTTAAAATATCATTGTTTGCAGATGATATGATAGTATATATTCAGGACCCCCAAAACTCCACCAGAGAACTCCTAAACCTGATAAACAGCTTCAGTGCGGTAGCTGGATATAAAATTAACTCAAACAAATCAATGGCCTTTCTCTACACAAAGGATAAGAGGGCTGAGAAAGAAATTAGGGAAACAACACCCTTCACAATAGTCACAAATACTATAAAATACCTTGGTGTGACTCTAACTAAGGAAGTGAAAGATCTGTATGACAAGAACTTCAAGTCTCTGAAGAAAGTAATTGAAGAAGATCTCAGAAGATGGAAAGATCTCCCATGCTCATGGATTGGCAGGATTAATATAGTCAAAATGGCTATCCTGCCGAAAGCAATCTACAGATTCAATGCAATCCCCATCAAAATCCCAACTCAATTCTTCACTGAGATAGAAAGGGCAGTTTGCAAATTCATCTGGAATAATAAAAAACACCTAGGATAGCAAAAACTATTCTCAAAAATAAAAGAACCTCTGGGGCAATCACCATGTCTGACATTAAGCTGTACTACAGAGCAATTGTGATAAAAACTGCATGGTACAGCAACAGACAGATAGATCAATGGAATAGAATTGAAGATCCAGAAATGAATCAGGTAGAGAAAAAAAACATGCCTTCACATAGAAGCTTAATTACAATACGAGAGTATGTTTTCCACTCTCACTGGAATAAATAATACCAACTCTAGGAAGAAAAGGTCTTTTCACAGATAAATTACTTTAGGAAGAATGTAAAACTCTGTAGTGTGTGGCTCTCTTTTCCTTACGTTTGTAGATCTAATGACCTAGATACTTTTATTGGACAGACACTATTCTCATTTGGTTATTCCATACTTTTTCACACTTCTTCTGTCATCCTCCTACAATCTATGCAGGGTGCTAAGTCGATGATTAATTGAGTGCATTCTTATTAAGAGTTCTAAAGAAGCATCTGAAAGGAATGTTAGATGACTCATCCATCCGCATGTTGTCAGCCAGCTGTCTATCACTTATGTTCAAAGACACTATTTTTATCTCTTGACATTTGAAAGTTTAAAAGAAAGCTCATACTTTGTTCCTCAGCGTGTAAATATGTGCATATATATATATATATATATATATATATATATATATATATATATTAATGTGTATATTACACATATAGTCAAAATGGCTTTCCTGCCGAAAGCAAGCTAATGTGTATATTACTAATGTGTATATACATATATATATTACTTATATGATTGTTGCACAGGTCTTTCCATTTATTCATTTTCCATGACTTTTAATAAATTCACAAGATTTATTGTGAAAATTTTAATGGGTTAGATTTTACCTACAAATTAACAACTTCTCTAAAGGAGTGTAATAAGGTATTTTTATTTAAATAAATCAAATCTCATATAAGGACAGTTTGAGTCAATGGAAAATGATAGTCAAGCATGCTAAGAGTGATAAGTGTAAAAAAATGTTTAAAACAAATTCTTCAGTACATATAGTAGGGAGACGCAGCACATTTTCTGGATATAACTAACAAGTTTTTCCTTTAACAAAAGTGCTGGAAAACAATGAGTCAAGTTATTGCTGATGTCAGTGTTTTAGAAATTTTAACAAATAAATTACATTGCTTAAGACATAATTTTAAGAACTTTCTATTGATTTTTTTGTGAATTTCACCCCTTTGTATACTCATATCCTCAACTGTTCTTATTGGCCCTCTGCCCTTGCAACCTTCCCTCCAAAAAAAAAATCAATCAATCAATCAATCAGCCAATCAATCAATCAATCAATCAATCAATTAATAAACAAAATATCTCACCACAGAACCTGCAGCATGTCATGGTGTATCAGAGTATACACATTGGTCTAAAACATCTTTACTTGCAAATGTTCATAGCAATGGGTCATTGGTCTAGTGTGAGACCTCAGGCCTCTGACCCGTTCTAATGAACATTTGCAAATGAAGGTGTTCTGAAAAAGTAGATAGATTGTGTGACACACCTTGACACACTGCAGCTTCCACAGTGGGATGCTTTTTGTTTATTTATTTTGGTGTTTTTAGTTTGTTTGTCATTTTGTTGTTGTTGTTGTTTGTTTATTGTTGCTGTTGTTCTTTCCTTTGGGGAAATAGTTACAATAGTAGAGGGCAGATATGAAGAAATGAGGGAGTGAATGGGATGGGGTGCATTTAAACAGAATCAATAAAAAATGTAATAAAAGAAGATTAGACCAACCCTGTCTCAAATATCTTCTTACCTGGGGTACAACCTTTCTGATACTGGTATTTGAACTTCAGTTGCTCTGCAGTACTGAGGAGGCAAAGCAAGGATAGGAGTAAAAATATAATATAGACAATATAAGACTCATTAAAACCCCAGACACATCTAATATTAGTATCTTGATACTCCAAATTGCAAAGAACATCAAGGCATTGCCCACATAGCTGCATGGAACCTGAAAGACCTGTCAGTAGGATCTATGGAACCAAATGAGGTCTAAATCACCAGAGGCTTTTCATGCGTGTTCCACTTAAGATAGCCATCAAAGATGGAATAAGGAAGTGCTGAAGGAGAATTTATCATCAGGATGGACCAGAAGACAAGCTTCATTCACAGCCAAAACACAGAACACAGACTCGTGTAGATGAATACTCATACCCGAGGCACAAAGCTTGGACTGCTCCTATCTGGTTAGGCAGGTAGGCTGACCACGAATACAATTTCAAGTGATAAATTCTTAACAATTAAATCTGCTAGTATATACTATTTTTTCTTTTTCTTTTTGTCTTTTATTTGTTTGATTGCTTGCTTGCTTGCTTGCTTGCTTGATTGATTGATTGATTGATTGATTGATTGATTGATTTACACTCCAGATTTTATTAAACTCCACCCCTGTCTACCCTGTAAGTGTTCCACATCCTATAGCTCCTCCCCATCCCCCTGTATCAATGAGGGTTTCTCCCACAACGCCTCATCCCCACACAATCAGACCTCTAAACTCTTTTGGAGCTCTAGTTTCTTGAGGGTTAGGTACAGCTTCTCTGACTGAACACAGACCTGGCAGTCCTCAACTGCATATGTGTTGGGGGACTCATATCAGCTAATATATGCTGCCTAGTTTGTGGTCTAGTGTTTGAAAAATCTCAAGGGATAAGGTTGATTAAGATTTTGGTCATCCTACAGGGTCACCCTCCTCCTCAGCTTCTTCCATATTTCCCTAATTTAACCACAGGGGTCAGTGACTTCTGGCCATTGGTAGGGTGCAAATATTTGCATTTGACATTTTTGGCTGCTTATGGAGTCTTCTGAAGGGCAGTCATGTTAGGTCCCTTTTTGTGAGTACTCCATAGCCTTAGTTATAGTGTCAGGCCTTGGGACCTCCCCTTGAGCTGGATACCACTTTGGGCCTGTTGCTGGATCTTCTTTTCCTCAGGCTCCTTTCCATTGCCATACCTGCAGTTCTTTCAGACAGGAACAATTATGGATCAGAGGTGTGACTGTGGGATGGCAACCCAATCCCTCACTTGATGCCTTCTCTTCCTGGTGGAGAATGGGCTCTATAAGTTCCCTCTTCTTACTGTAGGACATTTCATCTAAGATTCCTCCTTTTGAGTCCTGAGAGTCTCTCAGCTCCCAGGTCTCTGGTGCATTATGGAAGGTCCTCCCAACCTTCTACCCCCAAGGTTGCCTGTTTCCATTCTTTCTGCTGGCCCTTAGGGCTTCAATCCTTTTCCCTCACCCAATCCCTAGAGGGCTCCCCAGCAACAGTCCCTTCCAGGTCTCCTTCTGCCCCATCTTGTGATTGTTTTCTTCTCCAAGTCCTCACTTGGGCCCTTCAGCTTTATGACATTTTTTAGTTCTGTGGACTGTATCTTGAGTATTCTGTAGATTTTTTTTCTTTTTTTCTTTTTCTTTTTCTTTTTTTTTTCTATTTATTTATTTATTTATTTATTTATTTATTTATTTATTTATTTATTTTGGCTAGTATCCACTTATTAGTGAGTACATACCATGCATGTACTTTTGGGTCTGAGTTACCTCCCTCAGAATGGCATTTTCTACTTCCTTCCAATTGCCTGCAAAATTCAGGATCTCCTCATTCTTAATAGCTGAGTAGTATTCCATTGTATAAATGAACCACATTTTCTGTATCCATTCTTTTGTTATGGGACATCTGAGTTGTTTATAGCTTCTGTCTATCACAAATCAGGCTGCTATGAACATAGTGGAACATGTGTCCCTGTGGCATGAAGGAGCATCTTTTGGGTATATTCCAAGAATGGTATTGTTGGATCTTCAGGTAGATCTATTTCCCATTTTCTGAGGAACATCCAGATTGATTTCCAGAGTGGTTCTACCAGTTTACAATCTCACCAGCAAGGGAGGAGTGTTTCCCTTTCTCCATATCCTTGCCAACATGTGTTGTCACCTGAGGTTTTGATCTTTGTAGTTATGATTGTTATAAGGTGGAATCTCAGGGCCGTTTTGATTTGCATTTCTCTAATCACTAAGAACTTTGAACATTTCTTTACATGCTTCTCAGCCATTTGAGATTCCTCAGTTGTGAAATCTCGGTTTAGTTCTATAACCCATTTTTGATTGAGTTGTTTTGTTTTTTGTTGATTAATTTTTGAGTTAGTTATATATTTTGGATATTATCCCTCTATTGAATGTTAGGTTAGTAAAGATTTTTTTTTTTTTTCTCAATCTGTAGGTTGCCAATTTTTACTATGTCCTTTGTCTTACAGAAGCTTTCCAGTTTATTTGGTCTCATTTATCAATTCCTGATCATAGAGCATGAGCCATTGTAGTTCTGTTTAGGAAATTTCCCCCTATGCCAATGAGTTCAAGGCTCTTTCCTACTTTCTCTTCTATTAGAACAGTGTATATTGTTTTATGTTGGTTTATGATTTGATGTTTTATGTATATGGTTTTATGTGGATCCTTGATCCACTTGGACTTGAGCTTTGTGCAATGTGACAAATATGAGTTTATTTTCATAAACAGAGAGACAGCCAGTTAGACCAGAACCATTTATTGAAGATGCTTTCTTTTTTCCATTGTATATTTTTGGCTTCTTTGTCAAAGATTAAGTGTCCTTAAGTGTTTGGTTTACTTCTGGGTCTTCAATTCTATTGTGTTGATCAAAATGTACCAATACCATGAAGTTTTTATCACTATTGCTATGTAGTAAAGCTTGAGGTCAGGTGTTGGGGTCCACTGCCTGTGGTTGACCCACATTACAGACATCTTGGAATATACCCAAAAGATGCTCCTTCATGCCACAGGGACACATGTTCCATTATGTTCATAGCAGCCTAATTTGTGATAGACAGAAGCTATAAACAACTCAGATGTCCCATAACAAAAGAATGGATACAGAAAATGTGGTTCATTTACACAATGGGATACTACTCAGCTATTAAGGATGAGGAGACATCTCTTGGAAGATGGTCCAGGGATTGTTTGGGCTAGCTGGGAGAGAAAAATTAAGACACTGAGTCAGTTCTCTGGTCAAAACATGTCTGCCTCTTTACTTAAAGATCTTTCTTGGTTAAAAGAGAGTGGAAAAGGGAAAACCAGGCCATCGCATTCCCAGGGCCCCTGGCTCCAAGTTGGAGAGCATGTGGAGCCGCCTAGAGCCTGTGCAGGAGGTGTTCTTATGGGCAGTTCTGTGTAGTTCTGGGCAGAGCTGCAGCAGTGTAGGCCATGGTAGTTGCATAACAAAAGGAGCCAGCCTAGCTGGAAGTGGCCTGGAGCCGCCCCAAACACACTTCAATGAGGGCAGGTCTGAACTCTGGAGGTTACAGTCAGGGATGGTAAGAGATAATTAAGAATTGTTGGCCATTACTGGGGAAGAAAGGCCCTAGGTCTAGCAATGTTTGTAAGCCCCAGTACAGGGCAATGCCAGGGCCAAGTAGTGGGAGTGGGTGGGTAGGGGAGCAGGGCGGGGGGAGGGTATAGGTGACTTTTGGGATAGCACTTGTAATGTAAATGAAGAAATTATCTAAGTAAGAAAGAAAGAAAGAAAGAAAGAAAGAAAGAAAGAAAGAAAGAAAGAAAGAAAGAAAGAAAGAGGAGGGATAGGAAGAGGAAAGGAGAGATCAGGATATGGGGGCATGGAGAGGGGAGGCAAGTCCAGCAATAGAAAAAGATAAAATAAAAGGAAAGGAAGGGCAGGAAGAGGAAAGGGGAGATGGGGGCATGGTGGTGGGGCATGGTAATCCAGGCCAGCAGTCTCAATTAACCTGGACCCCTGATATCTCTCAAACACAGTGCCACCAACCAGTCAGCAGACACCAGCTTATATGAGGTCCCCAACTCATATACAACACCTGTGTCTGTGTTCATTCTGAGATGGTGCACCTAACCCTCAAGAGACTGGCAGCCCTAGGGAAGGAATTTAGAGCTCTGAAGGGATGAGGGATGGGGGTTGGGGACATCCTCTTGATCCTCTTGGAGACATGGGGTGGGGGGAGGTATAGGACTTGGAACAGGTGGAGGGTGAACTGGGAAGGGAAAAAATCTGGAGAAGAGAGAGAGAGAGAGAGAGAGAGAGAGAGAGAGAGAGAGAGAGAGAGAGAAGAAAACGAAGAAGAAGAAGAAGAAGAAGAAGAAGAAGAAGAAGAAGAAGAAGAAGAAGAAGAAGAAGAAGAAGAGAAAGAAAGAAAGAAAGAAAGAAAGAAAGAAAGAAAGAAAGAAAGAAAGAAAGAAAGAAAGAAAGAAAGAAAGAAAGTCTGAGCCCTTAACAAAAGTCTGAGCCCAGATTTAACAAAACTGGGCAGTCATGACTTAAAGAAAGACAATTTAGTATCACAGTATCATCTCATATAAGCTTTATTATTACTTTTAAAATTTTTTGTAAAATTACAATGATTTTAACTTTTCCCCCTTTAAACATTTATCAAGGTGCAATTCTACCAGTTAGAAGTATGTCACTGCAGAAAGGACTGGGCTAGTATATACTATTTTTCTATTGCATTTTATTTAGTTTTTATTTTTCAAAAATGAAGACTGGAAATTTAGCCACTGCACTCACTATTATTGATTATAAATTGTTTAGAATTTATATGCATGAAAAGTTACATATCCATAAACAAGCATGAATATTTCAATGATCAATTTTTTAAAAACTGATATTATAACATGTGCATAAGTTTTAAGTAATTTAAAACAAGGTGAGCATTACTATACAATTGATAAGTAAACATGTATGCAAATACATTTAAATATGAATATTAATTTTTATTTTAATTGCACCAAAATTTAAATGTTATATTGTTAAGCTATTATTTGTTTTCATAGTGAATATAATTTTCTTTAAACTAAAAATCCAAGTAACAAAAGAACCAATCATGTACCACAGAGGTTAGAATTTTAACTGCATATCTTTTATGTTAATCATTTGTTACGCATTCATACAGAATCCATTTTTTCCAACCCTATTCTTTCAAATATGTTCATTTTTTTCACTTTAGAGTAAATATCTCCCTCTTCTGGAGTTTTTATTAAATTCAGGAATTTAATGATTGCATGAATAAAATTCAACACCATTAGTTGCCATGAAGACAGAAGAAAAACAATAATTTAATAGAGGTTATGATAGTATAATGTCGAGTAATTATAGTCATTAAACATAACATGCCAATTGTATTTTATGCATTTTGTTTTGATATAAGATGTTTGTGATAAATAAATTTAATAAATATTGATGTGTAATATTTTAATAGTTAAATTTATATAATTATTATGTGTAATTTTTACCTTGATTCTATATTTTTTTGCTGTTTTTCTTTAACTATATTAACCTAGTGAAAGCATATTCACTTCTATGCTACTCAAATGTTACAAAAACAAATATGGAACACTACTTGTTGTTCTAAGTATAATAACATATCACTTCATATTCAGATTTTGGAATAAGTAAGCACATCTGATCATGATACTAATAGGTAGAACATGGTACTACTGTACATATTATCTTGTAGCAATACTTACTGTGATCCATTCTCTGCCTCCCGTTCCTTCTGACAGTATGACAGATTTCTAAGAATCCTTGTTCCTAGTGCTGTCCTGTAATGAATAATGTTCACAATAATGAAGTGCTTCAGGGATGTTATTCTATATTTAAAGTTTTTAAAAATTTCTTCTGTGTAGAGCAGGCTCATTTCTCCTCAGGTGAGTATATGGTCCTTAGTGAACAGTGAAGGCATGCTTGGCCACCACTAAATCTGAATTCTAACTGGACAGGACACTGCATAGATCTCTTTCTCACCAATTTCCAGTATGACATTATCCATATTAACTTCCTACTATAGCATCAAATCACTGATACCAATGATATGTTTCCCACATAATGAAGAAAGAAAAGGGCAAATGTGTTTATACTCCTTACCAAACTTTAGAAATAAAACATAGCCAGCTTCCTATGTTCCTGCTCTTCCTTTTGCCTAGTCCCTCTTCTATCAGGAAAGGAAACACTGTATTACTTTTTATCTTTTTTTTTTTTTTTAATTCTCTCCAGAGTTTAACATTCTACACTGAAGCACACAGAAAATTTTGAAAGAGATAACATATACCATTGGTAAATATTTGAAAATTTGCCTATCTGTGATAATATAGTTCATTTATTGACATATAGTATTACTATTCACCCATTAATATGTATCACAGCTTAATTTCATGTAATTTTTGAATTTTATCAAAATGGGTATGAACTTTATTCAGTCTTTACAAATAATTATATATTTTTTTTAAATTTTGTCTTTGTCTATGTATAAAATGCATTCTAATTATTCTCACACCACCAACACCAGAACTTGTTAAAATTCATATTTCTTCTCCTATTTTGATGTAGTTGTCCTTCCACTAAGTTTACTGATGTTTGGTTGCATGTATTGTGAAATTATTTACTGAGCTGTGAGCAATTTGTCAGTGTCTGTATCCTTAAAGACACAACAGTCTCCCCTCAGCACCCATAAACTGTCCTTAGGCACTTGCTGTTGCATGGGGCTCTTTAACTCATGATGAAATTGTGGCAGGTTCCACCTTGTTTGGATCTCACAACTGCAATGATTTCATGAGTGTGTTATTTCTGCAGTGTGTAGAGGATAATGTATCTGTCTTTACCCATATCTTCTAGACAGCAATGTTACTCATCATATATTCTCATCTACTTTTAATGAGCTGGAATCCACAAAATGACATTCAGGCAAAGTTATCGTTGCCTATATTATTATGTGCTCTTCTATAACTGGCACCCTGTTATTTCTAATCCAACCATACTGGCTATATACTCAAACACATAAAATAAACTATAATCACGAGACTGAATTATTATAGTATATTAATTTAATCATATCTTTGCTTATTAAATGCAGTTAGGAAAACTAAATGAAAAACATTCTTTCTAATTTCCACATTACAGGTGTACATGCATGCTTTAAAAGCTCCAGGTCACCTATCAGAAGCATACTACATGAACATTTTACATGAAATAAAACATTCAGCATTTTTCTAAATATAAGAACAATCACCTTATAATTATTAATATTCTAATTTGTGCTTCGGTATTTGATGCTTTATTTTACTATGTATCATGCCAAACTATATCTGCTAACTCTGTCTTTAAATACCAACAAAATCTAGGAATACCATATATTGATTATTTAGTTAGATCAATTAACTCTATTTTCAGTATTAAAATTAGTTAATAAAAATAAATAATAATAAATCAAAACATTTTTAAAATTTAATGACTTCTAATCAGATAAACAAATAACAAAACAAAGTGAAAATGAACAGAAGCAATTCACAAAGCTACTATCGCCAAGGGTATCATTGGTGTTCATCCATTTTGAATAAACTTAAGGCTGAAAAGAAAGAGAACAATTGATAAGAAATGAATTCCATTAAAATATGCTTTTATTTTTTTAAATGAAATGAACTTAAAACTTCATATTTATATGATATATAAACAACTTGTCCGCATCGTTATAACAAAATGTTCTCATGCAGTCTTTGTCACATAGCAGATAGTCACTCTCTCTATATATATATATTGGAAAATCACCCAGTGACTGAAGAACATTCATTAGATACATGCAGAAAATTATACAAAGAAGTGTAAAATTCTCTTCTCTACTTTGTTACTTGTGTATTGTAAACAAAGAGACCTCAGGGAAATCACTATTAATTTTATATAATTCTTAGGCTTTGGCACTTTTAGTATGTGCTTTTCTGAAAGGCTATGACTTATGACTCTTGGTAACCATGATAACATGATATTAGTCAAAGAAAAAGTTTAGAAAACAAAGTTGAGTGGATAGGAAAGAATGAGTGGCTCTTGGCCAAATCAAAAACAGAAAGAAAGACAAAAAACTCAGGGGTGGGGTGGGAAATTTGAGCGTTCAGAACACTAATGACAAAAGATGTGAGAAATACAATTTGGCTTACATTTATTTCCTTATTTTATATTTATTTTTTGTGATGTGTTTCAGTTTCATTAGTGGGAGGACATATATGCATTCACACATACACACACATGAAAACTTTAGGAAGCTGGTTTTCTTTTTGTTCCATAATGATCATGATGATAAAGCTTGGTAAAAACCATGTATGTCCACTGGATCTTTTCAATGGCCCCTCAACCTTTTTTTTTTTTTTTTTTTTTTTTTTAACTAAGTAAAAACTTTGAACATGAGGACCATTATTAATTAAAAGATATTCTCATATTATCAAATACTGCAGAAGTAAAAGGTCTTGTGAATGAATAGGGATCTAGTATCATGGTTATTCTTTATAACTATAGACAAATGATGACTTCTTTTCTTGGTAATAATAGCTCGTGAACATTTATATATTTTATTCATATTGGGACATCAGTGAAAGCTACAGAGATTGGGGTCTTCTATTTTCATGCCCAGTATAAGCCAATATCAAAGTCTGGTGATAATTAAATATATATTTTTGGTTATTTCCAACTTTATTATGGATATGGCATTGCCTTGTCTATAAAATGGCTCAGCAATATTTTAATTAGAGCATAGCATGGAAATTGATTTTATTGTTTATTTTTGTTTGTTTTTGTTGTTGTTTTTTGTTTGTTTGTATTGTTTTTGGATTTGGTTTTTACCAGTCAGTTAGGTTTTACCCATGGTTTCTAGGTTATCTAGTCTCTAGTTCCTGATTACCAAATTAGTGTTGAGTACATGTCCTCTTTGTAGAATGGGCATGAAGTTCTCTATTGCCATATTTTTGTTTCAACAGTGACCTTGCATACTTAGCAGGCAACACAAAGCATAGGCCAGAGGTTTGTGGTTGTGTTGGCTACCACATTTCTCTTTCAGTTGCCTGTAGAGTATCTTCTTGTACCAAAGAGCCTAGAGCATAGGGGGTGAAGACTCCATGTACACAAAGATCAACTTTAGCATGTGTGGGTGTTATCCTCAGCAATTGGGCCTCTCTTGTTACTTTATGGAAAGAAACCTATTGTCTTAGCAATGCCCTAGAGTTTTTAACTATTTCCATAGGGCCGCATTAGCTTACAACTGAATGTAAACCAATCCCTCCACTGGAAGTTTTGCCAGGCAACAAGAGATGGCATGTTGAGATTCAATAATCCCCACTTCTAGGAGTTATAGCAGATTTCAGATGTTTCCATTTAACTAGGTTTCTACACAGGCCCAAAGTCCCACAGCCCCAATTCTAAATATCTCTCCCTGCACTCTTACCCTCAAACCTGTCTCCCTTCCCATTCAATCCCCAGACTCCTATCCAGGCTTGCTCCCAGTCTGCCTGGGATCTATACACCCTTACAGACAACTCCTTATTACTTTATCTCTCTGGTCCTGCTACATCCACTCCAGTAGTGACTTGCTTGGCAGGCCTGGAAACATTGAAATAGTCCTGAGGCAAAGAGTTTCAAAGGAAACCCATCCTCCTGGAAACTTGGCATTCCCATAGCTAGAAAACCCCAGATTTGTCCCTGCAATATCGTGGAGGGTCTTACATGGTTTCTTACAGTATTTTACTGCATAAGACTTAGAAATCTCAGGGCAAGCTTAGCAAAACAGCCAGGTATAGCAGGCTACATTGCATATTAGAAGCAAGTTGGTGAATTCTGACAAATGGAGATTTCCCACAGATTCTTAACAGCTAAGTTACCTTCATATGCAAGAATTTACCTAGGCCTAGGAAATGGGGGTGGTGATGGTGGTGGTGGTAATACATTATTCATGAGAAGGTCTGCTAGAGCAGAACCCACTGGTGTTGGGTTTAACAATAGACTAGCATTACACCTGGCTTAGTGGCAGCAGACTGCTCCCCACCATCTCTTTATGTATACATTTCTTTTGTATTGTGTCACTGTAACTCCTGGTTTCTTGTTATTCTTCTATATAAAAAGTTTGATGCTCGACCTGAAAAAAACACACTCAGATCCACACTCCCTTGTGTCCTGTCTGTTTGTCATTGCCGAATTTTTGCCCACTTGTTCCAGAGAACACTTTCCATGCAGACAGGGAACCAGAAGAGTCTGTGGCATGGTCCTATGTATTGAGGCTTGGTTATCATTTACTTCATAGCTAATATCTACTTATAAGAGAATACATATCATATTTGTCTTTTTGAATTTCAGTTACCTCACTTAGGATATTTTTTTTTTTCATAGTTGCACTCATTTGCCTCCAAAGTGAAATGCCTGAGTCATTTTTTTAAATAGCTGAGTAATAAATACTATATAGTGTAAATATATCACATTTTCTTTATCGATTCTTCTATTGCCAGACCTTTAGATTGCTTTCAGTTTCTGGCTATTATGGATAAAGCTACAATGATCATGGTTGAGTAAGTGACCTTGTGGTAGATGGGACATCCTTTGGGTGTATCCACAAGATTGGTATAGTTGGATCTTGAAGTAGCTTGATTCCTATCTTTTTTATGCTTCAGCCAATAAAGGTTATGCTCACAAGAAAACAGATAGGCAATTTTTGTGTTAAAATCAGGAAATTATACTTAATTTATACAACATTAAAACTGAAAATAGTTTAGGGTTGTTTTAATTATATAATTTTGCTTTATCTTCAACATGGATAGATGTAAAATTTTTTAAAAATTTCAAGGTTTTATTGAATGAGGCAATTTGGATCATGAAAGACAAACATACCTTGTTCTTTGTCATCTGCAGATCCAGCCCCAAATCTTCAGAAGTAAGCATAGTAGAGTAACCACAGAAACCAGAAGAGCATAATGAGACCATAGAGAGGAGGGGTGGTTTTAAAGTGGAAGAGTGGGGCCAAGTGGATACAGATGATATGACAGAGTATTCAGAAAAAAATGGCGAAGAAGATTCCAACTCAGGAGAAGGGTGAGAAGTCACTACAGAAAGGAAAGGAGAAATGGATGAAAAACAACACCAAAATTGTCTGATAAAACCTGCAAGAATTATAATTTTTTCCACCAACTCACATATTGGTGACCATGTTCTTTATAGAGATCTTAGACTAACAAATACCCTATTACCAAACATAAAGCTTTTCTTTTTTCCCAAAGTGGTCAGTTTTATTGAAAAAAAAAAAAAAAAAAGAAAGAAAGAAAGGAAGGAAGGAAGGAAGGAAGGAAGGAAGAAAAAACAACAACAAACAAACATAGACGATTGATCGGACTTTGGATTGCCTATCAGTGAAAAGTGGGCTCTTAACGATAATAATTGAATATACATAGGAAAAAAAATTGAATGCCTGAAGCCAAATATGACCTGAAATTTTCTTTCCTGAGGTATAATTTTCATGTTTCCAGCATATAAGCTGCCATGGGAGAAACACAAATAAACAATTCTACCCAGGTCAAAGGTCTATGACCTATAAAAATATCCATCATACAAGATATCTATAAAGATAGGTGTTGCAAAAACTACTCACCAAAAGAAATTTCAGTTTATTGGAAATTGATACTATGAGAAAAAACTACAACTTGATACAATGTAGAGATTAGTAGATTATGTGAAACCCAGACCAAATCCGTACTTGTACATCATAGCTCCTACGTTGATGTGTCATGTACCACCAGAAAAGAGGGGAAATATCCTAACATCTTAAAATCTTCAGACCCAAATGCCATGAAACGGGATTGGCAATTGGTATGCAAATAAGATGAGAATACTGGCAACAGCATTGAACATATTAAAGTGGAAGTGGGGAAATATCATGGTTTCTCATAATTATAGAAAGAATTATGGACAAGAAATGAAAACTGGGGGAAGGAGAATTAGCTTTTCCCATGGATGCAACCCCTTCTAGTTGCCTAGTACAGAATAAGCTCTGAAACCATATACATGCATCCATACAATAAGAATAAATGAAGTCAATAAGTTGTGAGTATGTGCATATACTTATACATGTATGTTGTATATGTGCATATATGTTGTATATTCATATACATGCAGCAACAACCTAAGAAAGATGAACTATCAGCTTAAGAGTTTACGAGTACAAGAAGGATCATGGGAGTGGTTAGATAGAAGGTATTGGACAATGCTGGAGGAAGAAAAGAGAGGAATAATGATGTAATTCTATTTCAATTAAAAACATTTTAAAGATTATTCAGTACTGTTATTTTAGAATATTGGATAGATTATTTGATTTAAAAACATTAAAATAAAATATAATTCACATTTTCCACAATAGACAAGTCAAAGATGTTAGCTCTAAATATTAAGGCTGAAATAATTGTACTACATTTTAAAATTCAATAGTCTTTTGCCTTTTATCGTCTTAGTGCCTTAACGTATATCTACAATATACTATGTTGGCAGAAGACACTGTATTGCTCTAGATTCTTAATACTTTTTTATCTGCTTACCCAGGCAACATAAATAAGTTAAAATCTTTATGCTTTGTACAATAACACAATCTGTGTATCTAGTTTCTTATTGTCAGTTTTCCTGTGAACAAGTGCACAATTTATTGACGTTCTACTTTCTCTACCCTTAACTAGATTTAATGTATGTAGGACAGAACAAGGATATGTCCTATATATGTTTATGATTGCCAGTTATCATAGTCTATCACCTTTCGTAGCACAGTAAAATGGCTTTATTTTGTCACAAAGAAGAAAAAAAAAAAAGATTTCTCTTCTCCAAGGTTGAAAATTCACATTTTATGAGGCGAGGAGCAAGTACTTCAAAGCCATTTGAAAGAAGCTTTATTTTGTGAGGAAAATGCCCACTTAATTTCACTTCTATGGTTTGTCATTTTTATACTTAGATAATGAAACCCGTTAGAACCTTGATACTTTAACTTGATTTTGCTTTCTTCAAGGACAGACAAATCAGATCACTTCTTTGCTGTTCTTAAGTATTTTGTAAAGCATATACATTAGTTGTGATTCAAACATTGTGTCTAATAAGGAAAAAGTTTCAAGAAAGAAAATATCAATGCTAATAAAGACTTCTGCAGTAAATATTTTGCTTTATGAGATAAATGAAAACAGACCATGGAACACAGTATATGTTCCATGATTCATGCTTTAATGAATTTTTTTATAATATTTGATAATTCTAATTTCAGCAGTAAATTACAAAGTTTCCCCCATGCAGACTGATATTTATGACATTTTGGATGGGAGTTTCATAAGACCATGTAACTAAACTGATTTTTAAATTTATATTTTTGTTTGACTTCTTTTTGCCTTGAAATAAATGTCACTTTTCATGGTCCTAATGATACTACACATTTTCATTTCTACTACTATAAACTGCAGTACTATTGAATACTGTTTATCCTCAAAGCCAAATTGTTATATTAAATTAGTGTTTTGTTTTTTTTTAAAGAAACTGGTTAACTGGTTTCTCTACTATTTTTTTTTTTTTTTTTTGAAAAGATTCACACTGTTCTCACATGGCCACTCAAGGGGCAATATGATATCACTGAATCAGAGCTAGTAGGGCATGTGTCTTTCTCAAGTGTTCATAGTTGTTATAGTTGTAAGAATTATTTGTATAATAATACTTATATATATTTATATATAGCCGTGTGTGTGTGTGTGTGTGTGTGTGTGTGTGTGTGTGTGTGTGTGTGTTATATCTTTATGTTCTTCCTTTGGGGAATGTTATCCTTGCCAAGGTTAATGACTCTATGATAATCCCAAACAACATCTTTTCAGGAAGGATGACTGTATTTGGTGTTCCTCAGGAAACTCATAACAGTGTGACCTTCAGAATAGCCATAAGTATCTGAGAAAGAACTCTGAGAACAGAAGTTCTAGAATATGTAAATCAATGTAAGAATTGTTTTTTACAGAATTTCTCAAGTATGCAAAATAAAGGATGCATTATGAATTGTATGAGTGGTTTTACAGACATGAAAGAACAGAGACAGCTCTACTAATGAGTCAGCTTTGTCAAAAAAAAAAAAAAACATTAGGAAGGAAATAAAGAAATTTACTGAGTGGAGATCTCAGGGCAAGATCCCCCCTTCCCCGCAAAACTTATTGTTTGTTTTGATGTTGAAGCAGGGATAGTTTGTACTTTTAATCTGTAATTCACTACAATCTAGAAAAGGAGGATATACTTATGATCCAAATCTTGGGGCTCGAAAACACAGGCTTTGGATCTGGATCGTGAGGAATAGAGGTCAGAAAACTTTAGGCTCAGTCATAGTTCTACACACCATTAATCCCAGGAAACAATGACAAGCCGACTTCTGATTTCAAGGCCAGTCAGGGAAAAAGCAAGCTCTAGATGAAGAAAAACTTAGGTTCAGGTATGGTGGTTAATGATGTCAGTCCTATAATTTAGGAGAAGGTCTATGTATATCTTGGAGTTCAAGGTCTGTCTACACAGCAAGTTCCAGGACAATCTGGCCTAGGCAGTGAAAGTTGGAAAACAGAAAGCTTGTGAGAATGTAATAGAACAAGGGAGCCATGTTCCAGTTCCAGCAAGCTGCAGAACTTTGCATGTCTTTAGATTCAAACGACTAAGGTCATAAAATCCTCATTTGTAGATAATCAAAAGGGAACCTGGGATAAAAGATAGAATTCATAGGCAATTCATAAGGAAGTAGCTTATATAAAATAAAATGGGCTCTGGTTTTCCTGAGAAAGCTATCTCAAGTAGACAGCTATCTTGAGCAGAACACAGAGCTGGCATCTTGCATCTGAGAGGCCAAAGCTTTTAAGTTCAAACTCCATTTTAAAGAGCCTGACCTAAGTTTGAACTCAGGAAAACCAACAGGCTGATACCTAATACTAGTTTCCAAGTTGTCCCCCAACACAACCTGAGCCAAGCTCTAGTCACTAGGCTAATCCTCAACAAGACCAGAGTTTCCAGGTTACACCCTCAATAAGACCAGTGTCTTTAGTTATTTTCCCAACAAACATGCACCCCAGTTTACAAGCCTACCCCTTGTCATCAACACACCACAGTAGCTTTCCAATGAGATGTTTTCACATGTACTTCCTGCTTGCTTCTTACAATAAAGCCTTGTTTTATATACTATGTGTTACTATAAAGTCATTAGGGGATCCTCCACTACAAAAACCATTCTGCATGATAGTGATACATTGTGGGCAGGGGGAAGGCAAGCTAGCTCAAATAGGATAAAGGCTCTGCTGTGAATGGGATCCTGTCTGGGGAGGGTCACTAACATTTCCCTGGCACAACACATCCATCACAGACTCAAAGATTGTTCATCAACTGCTCTCAAATTCCCTTCCTCAGGACACCCAGCCAAGCTGAGGCTGGTCCTCAGCAGTTGCATGCTACCAAAGTCCACATTTTGAATCATTTGAAAATTTCAAGAAACAAAACAATTATATTTATAAACAAAAAATTTATAATTTTATAAAATGATACTGTTGTGTTGATTGCTATTATCATCAAATTAACATTTTAGCATGATACATGATGGATTACATGAAATAATAAAATTAATATTGATAATCAAATTTCTGGTAAAATTAATTAGGGTGCTATATGCAATCAAGCTACCAAAATTTGCATATATATATATATATATATATATATATATATATATATTATAGTAAAATAACAAACCAAACTATCATCATGTAATTATAGGATTAAATATCTAAAATATTTAGAATTATATGAATTTTAACTATAAGAAGAAGAACAATAATTGTAGCTAATGGAATGCCAACACATTTAAGAAACTCACATTGTCTCTACTATCTGAGAAGAAATAATAGGCATTACTTTACTGCAAGCAAAAGTTTGCTAAAAGAAAAAGAGTTAGCTATTATAAAAAACACTTTTTTCTTTTCTTTTTTTTTAATTGATTTATTTTACAGCTCAGTCATTTAAATGTTATTTATTTTACACCTCCTCTCCTTCCAGTCCTACCCTCATGCATCCATCCCCTCATTATCACATCTCCTTCTCTCCAGAGATTCCTCATGGATACCAATCAACCCTTGCACAACAAATAGCAGCAGACTAAATATAGCCTCTTCCACTGAGGTCAAACAAGATAGCACAGCTTGAGAAAGGGGATCTAAAGGTAGGCAACAGAGTCAGAGATAGCCCCTGCTTTCATTGTTACAGGGCACACATAAGACCAACATTCATATCTGCTACAAATGTGTAGGTAGCCCAGGTCAGTAGACTTTGTAGGTAATCTTGTAGTGTTCTAGATCCCTGTGGCTCCCTCATCTTTCTCCCCACTCTTCCAGAGACACTTCTAGCTCTGTATACCTTTTGGCTGTGGGTATTTTCATCTGTTGCCATCAATAGGATAAAGCCTCTCAGAATGCAGTTATGCTACGTTCCTGTCTGCATGCATAGCAGAGTATCATTAATAGTTTCAGGAGTTGGCTGTCTCCCATGGGTTGGGTGTCATGTTGGTCCAGTCATTGGTTGGCCATTACTTTAATTTCTGCTCCATCATCCTTGTACATCTTGTAGACAGGAAAGAAATGCCTCATTAGTATTAGGAGGTGTTGGGGTACACCGCCTGCGGTCCACCCACAAAACGAACTGGGTTCCCCAGGAGGGGCTGTAATGAGACTAAGTGGGAGAGAAATAAAGACGCTAAGATGATTCCCCGATCAAATGATCTCAATCTTTACTTTAGGATCTTTGGGTTACAAGAGAGTTGGCCCCGCCCCCAGTGAAGTCAGCGGACACATGGATGCAGCCTAAAGTCTTGAAGTCTCCAGCACTGTGGAATGCCTCATCAGGAAGCAGGGTCCAGGAGAAGAACAGAGGTATTAACACAACAAAGGAAGCCAGCCTTAACTGGAAAGCCACACAGTAGGTAGTGTTGGGGTCTACTGCCCTCAGTGGACTGGGTTCCTGGAGGATTGGCCCAAAGCTGAAATGAAACTAAGGGAGAGGGGGAAGAAAGAAGGTCTCCGGGGCTACATGGTTGCTTCTGCTTAGAACGACTGTTTAATCGTGGACAAGCATTTGGGAATAAAGGAAGGGAAGCCCCGCCCCCAGTCTTCTGTGCAGGCGTTCTGGAGTTTGGCGGGAACCCTGAAGACTCTTGACCTCTCGCAGGTTGCGCAGGTGGGCTGGTTGTAGGTGGGCCTCTGGTAAGCTGGGCGGAGCCGGGTGACCTAGGAGACTTGCAGAACCTGGCTGCAGGGGTACTGGGCTCTCTTAGCCTAGTTAACAAAACAATGGATGCCATTGGGTGTGGCATGGCTCTGGTAATAGCACCAACTATGTTGGTGGAGAAAGGACAGCACAGGTAGCTTCTTATGGCCTGCCTTCAGAGGTGAACAGGTCTTGCTGTCAGCCTGGAGTAGGCTGGGGGGAGGGGACTACAAGGAGACATTCCAAGAGTCTCAAGTGCTTGCCAAATAAGTTTTTATCATAAGAAAGGAAACTGAGCCTATAAGAAGAAAGATTATAGGTACTAGAACAGCTAGTTCACCCATGCAGTTAGCCATTTTAAATGTAGAGTAATTTGTAGTTTGTGAAGACCCACACCTGTTCTGTTGTGCTTATGATCAGTCTGTGACTGTTCTTGATAACTTCTAATTTTTTTTTTCATATGGTTTGTTTCTGCGATTAGAGGAGTGATAATCTGTGTTTCCCTTTGCTGCAACAAATCAAATCTCGATAAATTCATGGTTATATTAGACACAAATGGCTTCGATTTTCCTATTTGTCCTTCTGACGATATATAACAGACCATATATAATAGTCTTGCATTTCGCATTACCTTAGCTAAAGTTCCAATCTCTTGATGCTGAATGTTTAACTCCTGAAGAGGCTAATCTGGATGTCAAGATTTTGGTGAAATTATTGTTATAGCTGTCCCTATGTCTACTGAAACTTCATTTCAATTGCATTTAATTTATTTTCAGGTTTCATTTCTGTTCACTTACAGTATTTACAGAAAACCCTTCTTTCATATTCTCTCTTGAAATTTTGTTTTAGCTACTGAAACTATTCTGACATTAACTATATCTAAAGTAACGTTTTAAACAACAGACAATAAATCTTTTAATTGCTCTACGGCTGAATTTCTCAGACACTGGCAGGGAATGACTGAATCAAATTTGATACTGAGGCCTACAGCTTCTGCCCACCCACACAGGGTATTTCCAAATGGCAAAGGTTTACTTTGCCTGTACCTTGCTGATCTGCACTCATTACTCCAGTATCAGCCTTTGCAGCAACCTCTGCACACTCCAGAAGCCTGGGACCTTCTTTCTGGATTATATCTAGAAATAACATTGTTTCTAGGAACATCTTGTCTACAATCCCTTTTCAAATGACCTTGGTTACCACAAATAAAGCATCTGCATTTTGACTTTTTTCTTAAGACTTTTTGAAATTACTCCTCCTACATATTAGATCTTGAATCCATTTCGCTATTGGTGCTGACCTTGCCTTTAAAGATCTAATCACCCTTTAGCATTTTGAATTAGCATTTTCAAAAGCCAAATTTACTATCAGTTTCAGTAGGTGTTTCACTGTGGGCATGGTCTTTAAGCCTCCCATCCTAGCTGCCTGTAAGTAAGTATTCTCCTAGTGGACTTCATATGATGATGTAGAACATTCAACTTCTCCTGTACCATACCTACCTGGATGTTGTCATGCTTCTGACTTTATGATAATTGATTGAAATTTATGAACCTGTACTAAAACACAGGTGAAGACAGAATGAGCAGAGAATGAGAATGAGCCAGAAGATTAGAACAGATTGCCAGAGATAGTGTAAGGGCAAGCAGAGCAATTCAGTGAAAAGCTGAGAGAAACAAGTTTTAATCAGTCATCTTGAAGAGGAGTTTTGAGTCAGAACAGCTGAGTTAAACCAGCCAGCCGGAGTTCAGAAAGAACTAGAAAGGGTGAGCTTATGCAAATAAAGGTTACTTTAACACATGTTTATGAAATATCACTTACACTTAAGATACTAGAACTTTTGTTGAACTTGGCTAGATTTTTATGGAAATATCTTTTACATTTAAGAGACTAGAACTTTTGTTGAATTTTTAATGTTCCTTGAGGTCACTTAATACTCAAAGACTGATTACCTAACGGTGTAATAAGCCTGTTTGTTTAACCTTCTTCTAAAAGAACAATATAACATCCCACATTACTTAGTTTGGATTTTTCAGGCAATGGGCTTTTAAAATCTAAGCTAATGCATAACTTCTAATTTACCTTTGATATTCTTGCATGTCTCTGACCCAGAGAGCAACACAAGTATTTAATGGTAATCATGAAAACAAATACCAAGTCAAATGCGAAGTTACAAAACAAACATGCTCTCTAAATGTTGAAGTCCTCATGAATTTTGCCTGTAATGTTTGTTATATGGATCAGTTGGTGTCAGTTGAAGTCAGTGACTCCTTTAATAGTAAATCTTTGTGAAATTTTGCTGCATGTATTCCTCATTCTTTCCCTCATTTATATACATACTGTCCTGTTCAGTAAAATAAGAAAACATGACACTTTGCTAGGGACAGAGGTCACAGGATGATATTCAGGAAGGCACAAATTCAGGCACATAAAACAATGAGTTGAAGATAGGCCAGAAACCCAAAGCTACATACTGGTGTAGATTGTGAAGGGAACAGTGAGAAAATTCAAACTTAACCTTGTTTTTGTTCAAATTATATCAAGAAAAAAGTATATTCATTTCTCTTTTAATATGACCAGATTTAGCTAGGCTGGGTCCTTCACACTACACGCCTTTCAGTAACATTAACCAAACATGGTATGATAAATTGTAAGGAGAAAAGGCATAAACCTTTATATCAAGGCAGCTAAGGCATCCTAATAGGAATAAAAGGGTCCCCAGTGCAGAAGAGTGATCAATAGTCTCTCTCCCTCTTTTAGGAGTTCCACAAGAACAGCACAATAACAATCATAATGTATATGCTTAGAGGACATAGCTCAGACCCATACAATATCTTTGATTGTTGTTTCAGTCTTTGTGAGACTGCTCTGCTTAGTAGAGTTTGTGGGTCATGTTGACATGGTGTCTTTGATCCCTTAGCTCCTATAATCCTTCCTCCCCCTTTTCTGCAGAGTTCCCATTGCATCTCCTAATATTCAGGTGTGAGTCTCTATATGTACTCCCATCTGTTGATAGACAATGACTCTCTGTTGACAATTGACTCATTATAATTTTTAAAGACAGAAATAATTCATAATTATGACCTTTTGTATTTCTATGCTTGTAGTCCCACAAAAAATATATATCAAATAATCTTGTCATTTACTGAATCCATAGTTGAAAACATTGAAATACTATGTCAGAAATGATTGGAACACTTAATGGAAATCCACATGTCTCATGACATATTAAGTAACTATACTAAAAAGGAGAAAGAGAGAAATAAAACTACAGCAGCATTGTAACAAGAAAATAATTTATTTCTCTGCATCTTTGGCAAAATATATCTTGAAATTTAAAGAAATAGAAAATTCAGTGAAAAATATTTTAATGGTATATTCTTGAAATTTCTTTTCTGAAAATTTTTGATCTATTTTTTTTTTATAATCACCATCATTATCATCATCATCATTTGTTTTGTGTATATCCTGCTGTAAGAGCAAAGACATTGTCGGTAGACATGAAATATAATGGCATGTTAGTATATGGAGACAGATCTCTGCTGGCTCAAAGCATAGAACAAAAATTGAATTGCTGTCAGTCTGACACTCAATAGCCATTTTGTGCAGAAATTTCTTGTGAAGGTAGTCATTTCATTTTTTCTATTATAATTAGAAACTCAAATAAAAGACAAGGCTTATTTAGAAAAAATAGAAAAATGGTTTGCTATTGTGAACCTAATTTCCTTATAGCTTTTCTGAGGACATAAGTGGTCTACTTTGTGTGGACAATAAGAAGGGAAAAGAGAGAAGTGACTGAGGAGGACTGAACATAGAATCACTAGGAGCGGTTTTGTTTGAAGATGATAATTAATTCAACACAGGTGGGAATGATATTTCAAAGATCATGAAAAGTTTTACATGGGAACTCCATCTGAAGAGCCATTGAACTTAGACATACTCTTAATCCATATGTAAATAAATCAGATAAACAATAAAAGATGAGTCAATTAGTGTGTAAAGGCGTTTCTTGTCATGGTTACTATACAGTCATTAAATTTTCAATTTCAGGCTCCTAAGTGTGGTGGTTTGAATGAAAATGGAATCCATAGACACATAGGGAGTGACATTATTGGAGATCAGATCTCCTATGAGTAGATGGGACCTCATTAGAGGAAGTATGTCATTGGAATTGGCTATGAGGTTTCAGAAGTTCAAGCCAGGCCCAGTGTCATTCTCTTTTCCTGATGCCTACTGATCCAGATGTAGAACTTTCAGCAATATCTCTACCACTATGTGTGATACCATGCTTCCTACCATGAAGATAATGGACTAAATCCCAGAAACTGTAAGGCAATCCCAATTATTTTTTTTTTTATAAGTGTTGTGCTGGTCATGGTATCTCTTCACTGTGGTAAAACATCAACAATACCTGAATTTGGTACCAAGGACTAGAATATTGATATGATTGGTTGAACTTTGGAGAGATTTGGAACACTTGGATTTTGGATAAAAGAAAAATAAATAAATAAATAACTGGTAGGACAGGATTGGAGAGTTGGCCCAGTGCTTAACAGAACTTGGTATTGTAACAGTGCCAGTTCGATTCCCAGCACCCAAATGTAGGCTCCTCAAGCACGAGCATGTATGGTGCACACACACACATGGAGACAGATACACATAAAATATTAAAAAATAACTAAAAAAATTATATGATTGGATGTTTTGAGGGGGTCTTAATGGGCAGCATGGAAGACCACAGTGCTGAGGGTGATTTGAACTGTGGGAACCTACTCCACGAGGTTCCAGGGGACAATATTAATATGTGGCCTAGAGACTATTCTTGTGACATTTTGGTAAATAATATGGCTGCTTTTCCTGCTTGTCTGAAAATTCTGCCTAATGTGAAATTGAAGAATTTGGGTTAATTACATCTGCAGAGCTGAGGTGATATATAAACAACCTGGTCCTCGGGTTATTAGTGTCCATCTTCCTCAAATCTATAATGAAAAGAAACAAACTAAGCAAGGAAAACTATAAAGTAAAAAAAGTATAAAGCTTGTGGAGAAAAAAAAAAAAGTACCAGAAAGTATCAACAGATTAAAGAAAAGCCTGATTCTAAGTGGAGTACTGAGAATGCTAATCTCAAAGCAAGATGCCACCCAGCTAAGCTTCCAACATATAAAAAGGAATTAATGAAAAGCTTATGGCCTGGGACAGTGGTACACAGGCTATTTATCCCAGACATCAGAAGACAGACGATGGCTGTTCTCTAAGTTAAAATCCAGCCCAGACTACAGAGAAAATTTCAGGACAGCTAATTTAGGCAGTGAAGGAAGCTGTTCAAACAGAAAGCTAATGAGGATTTATTTGAACCACACAGCCATGTTCTATGTCTAGCAAGCAGTAGAACATTGTAGCTTCAGCCTAGTGGTTCTCTGTTTTAGAGTCAAGGATACAATCCTGCAGTTCTTGAATCTTCATCTAGGGCTGAAGGAAGTCCCTGAGGCCAGGTATTGCAGGTCTGTGCACCAGAGCCAGGTCTCTGGCCCAGCCCAGCAGGAGTGATCAAGTAAAGAGAAAAGAGCACAGGCCAGGAGGAGGAAGTACAGCTGTCATTGCTGGTCTGGTGCTGCTGCTGTCCTGGCCACTAGCATGGTGCAACACTGAGTCTGTGGAGGGCTTGGCTAGCAGTCAGAGGAGCAGGGGAGCTTCTGGCAGTGAAAGCTTCAGGAAAGCATTCTTTTCCCAAGAAATGCTACAGCTCCTACATGACAGATGCTCTCAGGTGTTGGAGTCATTCTCACACACCTTTATTCCTTCTCAATCGGATCTTATATTCAGCTTTGGGGTGGGTTGGAGTCTGACAACAGATGCTTCCTATTGGTTTGGTTTGAGATGCTAGAGATGCCTCTTCTGCATATGAAGGGGCTTGGAGAAGCTGCTCCTACATGACTGATGGTCACAATTCTCTCTATAGGGAGCTACAGCTACATGACAGGGGCCTGATATCCCTTCATTTTCTGGGGGTTTTCAACACAGCTCAACCATACCATGTTTTCCTCTCAAGTTCCATTGCCCCACAAGGCATGTGTCACAAGGCATGTGTCTGAGGTGTTCCTAGATGGAGCCCCAGAGAAGCCATGCATGAACCTATAAAGATAAAGCCTGGCTTGTCTTAGAGACCCTAAATTGATTGTGATTCTAGAGTGTGGCACAAGCGCTGAGGAAAGCTGGTAACAAGCTGTTCAGCCAAAGCAAGAGAGAAAAGAGTATGTTGCCTTCACCAAGAGTGAAAGGAATTGAATACCTGAAGACCAATTTGATATGAGACATGGAGATGTAAAGTTTGCAGCTTGCCCTACTGCTATCTGTCTTGTTTTGATTTTGTATTTCTTCACTATATCCTCTTTCCTCCATTTTGAATCAGTAATGTAAATTTGTTGTGACTTTTTTTGTTGTTGTTGGAAGTATGTGATCTGCCTTATATTAATTTTGCAAGGGTCACAGTTAAGAGGCTGACACGAGTCTCTGAAGTCTTTGGACTTTGGACATTTAAACTGGTTTGAGAGTGTTAGAAACTATGAAGAGTTTTGCATTTGAACTAAATGCATTTGGCATTATGATACGGCTTTAAACCTAAGGGAATCAGATATTAGAATGTGGTGATTTAAATGAAAATGGTCCCCATATACTCATCGAGAGTGGTTCTATTGGAGGCGAGACGTTGCTCGAGTAGATATGGCCTTGTTGGAGGAAGTGTGTCTACACGGGGAGGGGGGGGGGAGTATTGAGGTTTAGGAAACTCAGACTAGGCTCACTGTCCTCTCTCTCCTCCTGATCAAAATATAGAACTTTCAGGGAATCTCCAGCACCATGTCTGCCTGCAGATTGCCCTGCTTCCTGCCATGATGGCAGTGTACTAAAGCTTTGAACTAGTCTTATTGCTGTGGTCAAGGTGTCTCTTCACAGCAACAGAATTTTGATTAACATACCATCAAATGTTCAAGTGATTGGGGTTCAAATCACTTTGTTTGACAATTGGGTACCTAATGTTCAAAGGTAGTGAGCAAAATACAGATTATATATTTTCTTGTCATACACAGACATTTTATCTTTTGTCTATGACATTGATATTAAGCTTTAGAATAAGAGGTGGTGACAGAGTTTTGTGTTGAAGAGGTCAAGACACAAATAAATTTCTTAATATGTGAACATCTGGGTTAGAAAGGGGTGTGAGGATGAGCTTCTCATGTGGAAAGATGGACTTTTGGGAAAGTGTTCCATTGCTAAATATTTTTTCTGTTGGTCAGGAGCCAGGATAGAAGAAAGCAGAGTTGATCATAGGAAGAGCTAACAATTTATCTGATGATTTTTATAAAGAAAACTGGGATGAAACTACTTTGAAGAAAGTGACTGAGAGTGGGTGAGTGACACGGGGCTCAGAAGAGGCAGAGCATATCTCCACACAAGCAAGGGCAGCAAAGGAAAGGACAAGACTGAAATGAAGTTTTCAGAGTTAACATGGCTGCAAGTGATACCATGAGGGATGGCAGTGTCATCGGCCAGCTACCTTTGAAGGGTCTTATCAGACTTAGAGGATTTAGGTTTCTGTGGCTATTTATAACTAACAAAAAAAAAAAAAAAAAAAAAAGAAAGCAAGAAAGATAAATAGAAAAGAAAAGAAAAACAATCAAATAGGAGTGAAATTATTTCAGCATTCTTGAGAACACTTGGACTTACTCTTTGAAGAAGCTTTCTGCCTTTGGCAGTCTACCATTTCTTCGCCGGGAACATTCCCTTTGTGACATGTGTTCCTGTGTAGTTTTTGCCAGAGGCATTCCCTAACAACAGAAGTTTTTAAAACTTTCATCCTTTCTCTCTTTTTCCCTTGCTTTCTCTTCCTCTAAGTTTATGTTTCCTCATAGATAGAGAATAGATATGGGCATATAGATAGATCCCAAACAGATAATCTCTTAGAGAACATTTCAGTTTTTAACTACCATAGACTAAAGAGTTGTATTCACTTATCTCAAGTCAAGTAACCTCACGCCATTCTTTGAGAAATGCGACACTGATAAGTTAGTATTTTTTCTCACAAAAAGACACAAACACTTATGTATGCTCATTTCTCCAGTTCAGAATCAGGATTAGCTGATCAGTGAATTTTGAGATTTTTATGATATAATTAATTCCATTTACTGGTTCAAATTGCTTTCATTAGATATTGTTAATTTTTTTTTTTTCTGAAGACTTTAATTTTTTTATTTGTATATAATATAGTTTATATTTGTATATAATGTATAAATATGCCTAAATTGGTTTTGGTAAGTAAAAATAACCAATTATAACCAGGAATGAATATTCCCACATTGCAGAAGAATTCTTATGACACCATTTTTAATTTCCAGCTATGTGTATTTATACATTTGACTTGACTTTTTAAATATTTATTCAAGTGATATTGTATATTATGGAAATCTTTAATAGCTGGCTTTTTATGTTCAATATAGTATTTAGAAAGTAATCCTTATAGCTTTTGTCAAAGTTAATGAGTACCAAAATTGAGTATCAAATATAATTCTATTGGAGAGGCAAGAGGAGAGGCTATTAAAGTATTTATACTAAAGTATTTTAGCTCTGAGGGGAAAGTATTTCCCAATAGAAACCTTGCACCTCTGTAAGGAAAGGTTTTCCCAAAGAAAGGATTGCAGCTCTAAGCAGGATAGCTCCCCTGCCTCCCTAAGTTTTGCAGCTCTGAAGGGAAAGGTATTCTGGAATTCCAGAGCCATTACACAAGAGATTTATTGGAAAAGATACAGAAGGTGGCTGGCTGCCTCTATTGAGGCAAAAAAGAAACAGAACAGAGTAGAGACAGAGACAAATTTATGCATGGTTTCTTGGTGTGGAGTTTCCCAAGATGGAGATTTCCAGAGTAGGGGTTGGTGGGATTTCAAATCCTGAGGGATTGGTACATCTTCTGAGTGCAGGTATTGGTGAATTTCAAGCCCCAAGAAATGAGTTTGTACTTTATTCTCTAGAAATAGTTCCAAGAATATTTCACCTCATTGATGTTGGTCTTTTCTTCATCACTAATTTCTTAGTTTCAACTGACCAGCATCTATTGTTCTATTAAATCAAAGGTTTTACTTCATTGTTTCTGGTCTCTAGTGATCCCAGGAGAATTTTCAGCCCAAGATAACTAGAACCAAACTTTTTGACTCAGAAAACCTGGTCGAGTCTTGCTTCCCTCTCAAACTTCCCAAGCCAGTGTCTCCATCATTGGCAACATTCTTAGATTCCAAGCTCCTACAGAAGCTCCAAGTGGATTTTCTAGCCCAAAGTTCTAATGTCCTTCCACAAACTTTCAAAAATTATGTCTTAAACATGAGTACTCAAAAATACAAGTACTGTTGCTGAGAAGAAACTTCATGGCCAAAGGCAACATGGAAGAAAAGTAGAAAGTGTTTATTTCACTCATAGTTCTGTATAATATGTTTATTATCAAAAGCAGTGAGGGCAAGACCTTAAGCAGGTCTGGAACTTGGATGCAGGAACTGATGCAGAGGCTATGGAAGGATGCTGTTTACTGGTTTGCTCCTATGTCTTGATCAGATTTTTTCTTATAGAACCCACAAACTTCCCATGGGTGGTCAAGTCCAAAATGGGCTGAGCCCTCCACATCAATTACTGATTAAGAAAATACCATGTAGGCTTGCCCAAACCACCATCTAACGGAGATATTTTCTTATATGAGGATTGCTTCTCTCCAGTGACTCTGTCTTGTGTCAAGATGACACAAAAGTACCCAGAACAACCTTTTTATAAAGACTATAAAAACCTATTTTTTTTTTAATTGAGCTAGAATGTTTGGGCTTATACCTATCTCATTCTTTAAATTCATATCTGCTTCTCGGGTCAAATAAATGCATTAAATGGACTATGGTTGTCAAAACCAACTCTGAAATTGTCTTTACCAATGCAATTGTATTGATCCAAGTCAAGCTTTGTTCTCAATCTTTGTGTCATGATTTACTCTCCAGAGAACTTGGCCAGTTTTCCTTTGCACAGATAACACAGGTTCATTTTACTGATATTATGCTAATTTGACTGAATCATTAAGTACTGGCAATTTCTTATCATGGCTTATGAACTTCGTCCTCAGTGAAACTTTTATTGGTTTAGTAATGTGAAGAATGTAGATACACTAACCTGAATACAATCCAATATGGAAAGCTGCTTATGTTATTTTCTACCTCTAGGTATAAACACAAACAAAGGGGAAATAAGCAATCAACTGACCTCTCCCGCACCACTTTGGATGTTTCAATTATTATATTTCTCAGTTGGTGGGTTGGTTTGAATGAGAATTTTCCCACAGGCTCTGATTTTTGAATACATGTTACCATTTGGGGAAGTCTAGGCCATGTGCATCAGTGAGAGCAGGCGTTGGATTTTCAGTAACTTTCACCACTCACTGTTCATGCTTTCTGAATAGTGCAGTATTTCAAGATATTAAGTTCTAA